>CAUYQU010070669.1:0-83887 GCA_963574635.1 Cheracebus regulus | reverse complement strand
GATCTCTCAGTAGAAACTCTACAAGCCAGAAGAGAATGGGGGTTAATATTTAACTCCTTAAAGATAAAAACTTTCAACCCAGAATCACATATCCAGCCAAACTAAGTTTTATAAGCCAAGGAAAAATAAATTTTTTTGCGAACAAACAAGAACTCAGAGACTTCGTTACCACCAGGCCTGTTTTGCAACAACTTCTGAAAGAAGCACTATATACAGAAAGGAACAACTAACATCAGTTATCCTAAAAACTTATCAAAAAGTAAAGAATATTACAACAATGAAGAATTTACATCAACTAACAGGCAAACAGCTATTAAATTCACATATATCAATATTAAATTCACATATATCAATAACAGTATTAAATTCACATATATCAATATTAAGCCTAAACTTAAAGGGATTAATTGCCCCAATCAAAACATACAGTTAGACAAATTGAATAAAAAGTTAAAACCCATCGGTACGCTGTATTAAGACCTTTCTTATAGGCAAGGACACATAAAGACTTAAAGGGATGGAGGTAGATCTACCAACCTAATGGAAAAAAAAAAAAAACTGGATTTGAACTCAGACTTGGAACAAGCAAATTTAATAAATATTTATAGAACCTACCACCCCATATTCACAAAACATATTTTTTTCAATATAATATCATACCTATTCTAAAAGTGATCACATAATAGGAAATAAATCACTTTTTAGTAATTGCATAAGCATTTCACAGATTTAAATGAAATCCTGAGCAATAGAGCAAGATTCTCATTCTCTCTCCCTTTCTTTCTTTTTTCTCTTTTATTCTACTTCTTTCTTTCTCTTAAAAAGAAACTGTCCCTCTACCTCAGTTCTTAACTTCTTCCCTCTTAAAAAAAAAAAAAAAAGAAATCTCCAAACTGCTTTCCACAGTGGCTGGATTAATTTACGCTCCCACCAACAGCGTATAAGTGTCCTCTTTTCTCCACAGCCTTGCCAGAATTTCCCAAAAATAATTATTAAATAATTAAAACAATTTAAAAATAAAATATGAAATAATTAATATAATTTTGTCTTAAAAATGATTATTAAATAATTAAAATAAACTCGATTAAATTATTAAATTAAATTATTTATTTTATTTAGTAATTACTTTTGAGACACTAAAATTATTTAATTTCAAATAATTAAAAATATTAAAATGAATTTTTGTATAGTCTCTCTTGCCATGTTGCCCAGATTGGTCTTGAACTCCTAGTTTCAAGCAATGCTCCTGCCTTGGATTTCCAGTGTGGGACTATAGGCATGAGCCACTACACCTGGCTAATACCATGCTTTTTAAATCCAGTCCACTGTTGGTGAAGACCTACGTTGATTCCATATATTTACTATTGTGAATAGTGCTGCAATGAACATACAGGTGCAAGTGTCCTTTTGATGAAACAATTAATTTTCCTTTGGGTGTATACCCAGTAATAGCAGTAATGGCATTGCTAGGTCGAATGGTTGCTCAACTCTTAGTTCTTTGAGAAATCTCCAAACTGCTTTCCACAGTGGCCGGACTAATTTACACTCCCGCCAACAGTGTATAAGTGTCCCCTTTTCTCCACAGCCTTGCCAACATCTGTTATTTTTTGATTTTTTAACAAAAGACATTCTGACAGGTGTGAGATGGCATCTCATTGAGGTTTTAATTTGCATCTATCTGAGGATTAGTGATCATGAGCATTTTTTGTTTCTTGGCCACTTGTACGTCTTCTTTTAAAAAACTGTTCATATTATTTGCTCATTTTTTAACAGGTTTGTTTGTTCTTTCTTTGATTGTTAATTTGTTTAAGTGTCTTATAGATTTTGGATATTAGACCTTTGTTGGATGCATAGTTTATGAATATTTTCCCCCATTCTGCAGGCTGTTTACTTCCTTTATAGCTTCTTTTGCTGTGCAGAAGCTCTTTAATTAGGTCCCACTTATCAATTTTTGCTTTTGTTGCCATTGCTTTAGGGGACTTAGCCAAAATTTTTTTGCCAAGCCCAATATCAAGAGGGGTAATGGGTTTTCTTCTAGGGTTTTTATATTAATAGGTTGGGAACTTACATTTAACTCTTTCATCCATCTTGAGTTAATTTTTGTATTTGGTGATATGTAGGAGTCCAGTTTTATTCTTCTGCATATGTATCCATAAGTGTCAGTTATCTCAGCACCATTTATTGAATAGGGAATCTTTTCCTCATTGCTTTTTTTGGGTTTGTTGAAGATCAAGTGGTTGTAAGTATGTAGCTTTATTTCTGGGTTCTCTATTCTGTTCCACTGGTCTATGTGATACCTGACTTAGTAAGAATTTGCTAATCTGCAAAACATTTGAAAACCATTGCATTTTACTTTCCTGTTCGATTTCTGCATCTGCAAAAAGGGTATAATGATAATATCTACTTTATTTTGAAGGATAAGTAAGAAGGTGCATGTGAACTGCTTTGTAAACTGCTGGTGTTATTCAGATAGGAAGGTGTTTGTTATTTTCTTTGTTTGAGATAGAGTCTCAGCCCTGTTGCCCAGGCTGGAGTGCAGTGGCTCGCATCTCGGCTCACTGCAACCTCCGCCTCCCTAGTTCAAGCGATTCTCCTGCCTTAGCCTCCCGAGTAGCTGGGACTACAAGTATGCACCACCATGCCTGGCTAATTTTTTGTATCTTTAGTGGAGACAGGTTTTCACCATGTTGGCCAGACTGGTCTCGAACTCCTAACTTTGTGATCTGCCTGCCTTGGCCTCCCAAAGTGCTGGAATTATAGGCATGAGCCACCTTGCCTGGTGTTAGGAGATACTAATGCAATTAAAAATCTTCACTACAACCAACCCACAACCTTGACAGCATGTTTCACACACCTGAAAAAGCATGTTGGCTTTCAGATGGCTCCTGGGTACTAGTATACAGTTTAGATTTGAAAGCTTTATTTAAAGGGTGGTGTCTCAATACATTTTTTGGATGTTTATTTGTACACTGTGCAATATACATTTTGCAGAAGGTGGTTATGAATTCCACCATGCAAAAATGTTACGTCTTTGACCTGGTTTGGGGCAACTTTTTTTTTTTTAAGTGAGATAGTAGTACTGCAGTTGTCTTGCTTCCTTTTTAAAGAATAAACTTAAAACATTTTAGAGTACTAAAAAGTTGCGGATAGTATAGAGTTCCTACATACTCCATACCTAGTTTCTCGTTCTGTGAGCATCTTATATCACCCTGGTACATGTGTCACAGCTAAGGAACCAACATAGGCACATCGCTATTAACTAAATCACACAATTTATTTGTATTTGACTGGTACTTTTTTCATTACATCATATCAAAGGTACATGCTGTCCACATGACTTATCACTGTTGATGTTAATCTTGATCACCTGGCCAAGGTAGTCTTTGCTGTTTACTAGGTTTCTCCACTGTAAAGTGACTTCTCCCCATTTCCACCCTCTAGGTTTTGGGAGCATGTCACTAAACACGGCCCATATTTCAGTCCCTCCTCCTGTTTTGAGATCCATACTGAAATATTTAGAAGTAAAATGACATGATGTCAAATATTTGTTTTAAAATGGTTTAGGAAAGATAAAAAGCATGGCATGGAGAGAGAGATAAAAATTAAGGATGGTGACATGCTAATGGTTGAAACTGGTGATGTATACAGGGAAGTCAGATACACTCTCTACTTTTGCATATGTTTAGAATTTTTCAAAATAAGAGTTAAAAAATGAAAGAATCATCAAAGGAATTTTCCTTCTAAACTGCAGAAGGCTTTCAGGCTGAGATTTCAAGCAGAGAGATGCTCATATTCCCAGGACATAGCCATTGGAAAACAGAGCAACTGCAGGCCGGGCTCAGTGGCTCATGCCTGTAATCCCAGCACTTTGGTGGGCCGAAGAGGGTGGATCACCTGGTCAGAAGTTCAAGACCAGCTTGGCTAACATGGTGAAACCCCGTATCTACTAAAAATACAAAAATTATCCAAGCACGGTGGCATGCGCCTGTTGTCCCAGCTACTCGGGAGGCTGAGGCTGGAGAATCACTTGAACCAGGGAGGCGGAGGTTGCAGTGAGCCGAGGTCATGCCACTGCACTCCAGCCTGAGCAAGACTCTGTCTCATAAAGAAAAAAGGAAAAAAGAAAACAGAATAACTGCAAGGCATGACCTGAGAAGGATGGGCTTGAACTAACTTGTGTCACCTGCCAAAAAGTGACACAAAAGGGTTTCCTTTTAACAAAAAGTCACCATAGAATGGACTCATAACTGTGTTTCCAGACTGTGTCAGTCTGTGGACAGAGACAAAGGGAAGCATGAATTCACCTTAAAAATGTCCCATGTTCTAGGTGTTATGCTAGAGGTAAAAGGTTCTGGCGTGGCTTAAAAGGATGAAATAATAGGACAGCAGATTGCTGAAGCGCCAAGAGCTCTACCAGCTTTCTGGAGCAAGGCTGACTCTTGCTTCAGCTGAGTCTGTCCTAGTGCATCTGGGCCGCTGTAACAAACCAACGTAAACTGGGTGGCTTATAAAGCAACAGACATTTGTTTCTCACAATGCTGGAGGCTAGAAAGCCCAAGATCAAGGTGCCTTCAGATTCCATGTCTGATGAAGGCTTCCTTCTCCCTGTGTCCTCTTATGGGGGAAAGGGCAAAGATCTCTTTGGCCTTTTTTACAGGGGTACTAATCCCATTCATGAGGGCTATTCCTTCATGATCTAATCTCTTTCCAAAGGCCCCACTTCTCATCCTAGGGGTTAGGATTTCAACCTCTGAGCTTGGGGAGATGCAAAAATTTAGACCATAGCACTCTGCAACAACAACAACAAAAGCCTTTTGTCTGGTTCTGTGAGAGCTTTGAAGAGTTCCAACATGGTGTGGCCAGGCTGCTTCCATTATAAGAGACAGAGTGGAAGACAAAGGATATTAAGCAACTTTTCAGGGTCTTCCTTACTCACTAACTCAACAGTAACATCTACAAAAGTCACTAGCTCACTAACAACATCACTGAATCACTAACTCGCTGACATCTACAAAGGTCTAGAACCGCTGTCCAAACAGCTTTAGGATTCTGCTTTCCTTTCTCCATGTCCTGGACTCTGTTCCTGAATCCTTTCCACCTCTCTCAGCTCTTCTACTCTCTGTGCATTTTACCTCAGTTTCATTATGTTTATTCCTGAGCCCTGGCCCCTCATACTCTGGGAATCTACATGTTAATCAAGCCCTGCTCCCCGCTTTCATGTCAGTGCACCAGACATCATACTCGCAGAAACACTGCCTAAATTATAAAGGGCAGAGACCATCTTGATGATCTCTGTATTCAATCCATGTTTTCGATGGATGAATATATGAATGAGTGAATGAATTTACACTCTGTGAATACATGAGAAAGGTGGATCTATAATTAATTTTTGTTATCAGCTTTGAATAGAATGGAACTCTTAGTTTATTCTCATAATCAACTAGCCATGCAAAATTATAACAAATATAAAATGTTGACACTTAGGGGACTTAAAAGACTTGTCCAGAATTTTCTGGCTTTAAAATGGCTATTTCCATCTACCTTTATCGATGTCACTACACTGATTTATTATTTATTTTTAAAATATGTACCACTTTATTGTGGCATTATGCTAGGCACTGAAGAAAAAGAGATGAACAAGAAAGGATCTTTATCATCAAAAGTTCCATGGTAGAAAAGAAAGACAACGACCACAATACAGTGTCTTAAGTACTAAAAGATAATGCATTTTCCAGCATCTACCTTAGAAATCATCCACGTCATTGCACGATGAGAGTGTGTTAAATTTCTAGAGAGGTTTGGCCTCCATTTTCTTTGGCTAATGAATCCAAACAACTCCCCATTCCTCACTTTGTTCCCTAGGTCTGACTTTAAGAATCCACTCAGCCAATCTTCTTGACTCCATTTTTGGCACTTTCTCCCACACAAGAGCCAGTACCAGGCATGGCAAACCAACTCATTTAGCTTGGAGCTCTCAGGCAGCCCACACATTAAGGGAAATACGACAAGTTCTGTACTTGTATGGTTTCCTTAAGATAAAAAGCACAACACAAGTGAAAAGTACTTTAAATGTCTGGGACACAATATGGTGTAGTAGAGGAAACAGTATATGGGGAATCTGGTGGGAAACAATACTGGTAAATACGGCCTTACTTTTTTTCTTTCTTTCTTTTTTTAGCACAAAGTCTTCAGTTCCCAAAGCCCTTTCCTGTGCTAATTCTGTAATGCTGAGCAAGTCACATAGTGTTTCTGGACCTTGGTTTCCTTATCTGTAAAATGAAGGGGTTGGAGTTGCTTATCTTTTAGGTCCAGCTTGAAAAGTCTGATAAGAACTTTTTTCTACCCTATGACTTCATGTAAAGGTCCAGTTAGGCTACCCACTCCCACCCCCAGCTCTGGCTAACCTGGGTTATACCATTCAAATGTATGAATATGAAATAAAAAAACCGAAAATTATTTTGTGTATACGGTAGGGTATGGGACATTTTAACTCTAAAATTAAACAGGACCCAGTTCTGTAAAAAAGTTATATGAGAAAAGTGGAAGCACATTGAGATGGCCAGCAGGAAGCAAAGCATCCCAGGCTTTTGACATGGCGTGGACAGGCCTCGGTAATCAGAATAAATGCCCTTTCATCATTTCAGTTACAGTATGTTTCGTCATTGACTAGGCATGTACGTCCTGTTGCAGGATACTAAGTCAGAGCCTAAAAATATTGAAGGAAAAGCAAGCTGAAAACTCAATTAGTTGACCATAATACAACTACATTTAAAACCGTTTTAGGATTTTAGCAGATTAAGCAAATTCTAAAAAATGATACACAATTAAACTTTTACAATAAATATCGAAGGATTACAGCTGTATATTAAAATTTCTATACATACTTGTTAGGGAATTCTCAAGGAATGAAAACAGAAAATGCTGTTTGGAAAGTGCTTGCCACATTTTTAGTACAAGTAGTTTTCTGCACTTAGGGAAAGTGTAATAGTGGTATTTTAGGTAAAGTGTTGTGTTTGCCTTTGGGCTTAAATAGTGCTGGATAATTAAGAAAATTTCTCCAAGCCTATTTAATACAAAAGGATATCATCACTTGCCATTATTATTCCAAAAGCATTAGGTTTTTAAAGAAAACTCTCTATCTACTAGGGAGAAATAAGAAATAAAAACAATAAAACCACTGTATTTTTTTTTTCTTTTTCTATTTTGGGATTTGACTTCAAGCAGTTCAACTCCAGGGACCATGTTCTTCACCTCAGATCACATTATATGGAAGACAGTACATGGAAATTCAGGCTCCTTCAGGCACTCTGAGATCCAGCACAAAACTGGGAAGAAGAGTAAGAGGGAAGACCAACTGGAAAAGAATAAAGAATGCTACCAATAGACAGAAATGGAGTCTTTGTGAGGCAGCAGTGATGTCACTGAAAAACAGCAGTAATGTCAGTGAAGGCTTCTGGGGAGCTGGAAGGATGGGGTAATTGGACAAAAGAAAATTGGAGCTTTATTTTCTAAAGGAGAGCTGTTTAAAATGATGATAAATTCTTGTGTTGGCCTCTAGGAGTAACTTTAAGCATAACGAGAAACAAAAGTCATTCTAGTGAAAAAGTTTCAATAATTGAGAATTACAGATTTAGATGGATCTGTTACAGGAATGTTGAAATCTACTAATAATATGGTAAGTGTGATTGTTGCTTTTGGGAAATTATAAAAAGTGTACTTTTTGGCCTGGTCCAATGTTGTTAATTTTCTGTGGGAGATTTGAAAAGCATGCACATTCTTAATTTATTAGGGTTGTTTTGCTTTGTTTCTACAAATTCAGAGAGCTTCTGTCTTTTAATAAGGAAATTTAAATATTTATACTTATTCTGGTATGTTTGTGCTTATGCCAGCTACATTATTCTTCAGTTACAAGCAAAAGCAGAAACCAACTCTGGCTAACATAAGCAAAACAGGAGAATGCTGAGGACAGAGAATTGATGGTCATGCTTGAAGAAAGGGGTAGGCTTTAGTTTCCAAAAATACTGCAATAGTGTCTTCTGTCCAACATGCTCTTCTTCAGTGTGACTTAGAGAATCCTCTCATTGAAAGGTAGCATCTCTGCATCTTCTTCTTGAGTCTGGGTAGACTCATGACAAGAGTGGAAATGAAGTCTCATGACTTCTGAGGCTAGGTCAGGAAAGGAAATACAGCTCCTACCTGGTTCTCATGGGATGCTTGTTCTTGCAACTCAGACACCATGCCATGAAGAAACTCCAGAAGATTGTGGAGAGACCCACCTGGAGAGGAAGAGAAGCTCCAGCCATCACCCCTGGCTGAGCACTCCTGACAGCCTGACACCACACTCGCTAGGCATGTGAACAAGCCATTTTGGAAGTGGGTCCTCCAGCCCTACTTCATGATCTGTGGAGCAAATGAGCCTTCCCCATGAAATCCTGCCCAAATTACACATTTTCGAACTACAGAAATAACTGTTACTGTTTTAAGTCACTGAGTTCAGAGGTGGTTTGTTATAAAGCAATAAATAACTAGCATAGACAACCAAGATATGGAAATGAGCAAGATACAAGGAAACAAGGCTTCCTATTTCTCGGATTAGGAAGGAGGAATGGTCTCTAGTCATACCTCACAGGTAGCGTACCACAACTGGAACGAATTAACACTAATCATTTTCAGTCTTGCCATTCTCCTGAAGTTCAAGGTTTCGGTGAAGGTTCCTTTCACTGTTCCAGTTTCAAGCACCTCCTCACCTTTTGTCTACCAATGAGCAGAAAACCTGAGTGACAGCCACAATAATCTGTAACCAAGGGAAAAGAGACAATGATTTAAAAAGAAAAGTGGATACAAGAAGTTTGTAATCATTTTTAAAAAATCACTGCTGTGATAAATCACCTCAAAATTAGTGGCTTTATTTAAATAACACAAATCTATTACCTTATAGTCTGTAGGTCATAAGAACAAAGTGAGTCTTTCTGGTCTAAAATCAAGATATCAGTAGGGGTCAGGCACGGTGGCTGATGTCTGTAAGCCTAACACTTTGGGAGGCTGAGGCGAGAGGATCGCTTGAGTTCAGGGGTTTGAGGCCAGCATGGGCAACATAGTTAGACTTCATCTCTGCCAAAAAATTTAAAAAATTAGCCAAGTGTGGTGGTGTGCACCTGTAGTTCCAGCTACTCTGGTGGCTGAGGTGGGAGGATCCCTGAAGTGCAGGAGATCAAGGCTGCAGTGAGCCATGATCTCACCACTGCACTCCAGCCTGGGAGACAGAGCAAGACTGTGTCTAAAAAAAAAAAAAGAAAGAAAGAAAAAGAAAGAAAGAAAATGGCTGGTGCCGGCTACCATGGCTCATGCCTGAAATCCCAGCATTTTGGGAGGCTGGGATGAGATTACCTGAGGCCAGGAGTTCAAAACCAGCCTGGCCAACATGGTGAAACCCCATCTCTACTAAAAATACAAAAATTAACCGGGTGTGGTTGCACATGCTGGTAATCCCAAGCTACTCAGGAGGCTGAGGAAGGAGAATTGCTTGAACCCAGGAGTCGGAGATTGCAGTGAGCCAGGATCCTGCCACTACACTCTAACCTTGGCAACAGAGCAAGACTGTCTTAAAAAAAAAAGAAAAGAAGAAAGAAAGGGAGGAAGGAAGAAAAAGAGGAAAGAGAAAGAAAGAAGAAAGAAGGAAAGAAAGAAAGAAGGAAAGAAAGAAAGAAGGAAAGAAAGAAAGAAAGAAGGAAGGAAAGAAAGAAGGGAAGAAAGAAAGAAGGAAAGAAAGAAATGTTTGCAGGGCTGCATTCCTTTCTGGAGGCTCCAGGGGACAATGTGCTTCCTTGCCTGTTTCAGCTTCCAGTGGCTGCCCGTATTCCTTGATGTATGTGCCCCTTCCTTCATTTTCAAAGCCAGCAGTATTATATTTCTCAGTGCCTTTTCCATATTACATCTTTCTCTAACTCTAAGTCCTTTTCTGACCCCCTCTTTTACTTTTAAGGAACTTTGTGATTACTTTGGGTTTACCTTGATAATCCAGGAAAATCTCCTCATCTCAAATTCCTTAACTTAATCACATCTGCACAGTCCCTCTTGCCTTGTAAGGTAACATAATTACCAGTTCCAGAGACTGGAACGTGGACATTGTTGAGGGGCCATTATTCTGCCTACCACAGTATACAAAAGTAGAATGGATGCTGGCTGGGCCCCACCACTCTAAAAACATGTCCTTCACACTACTCATTCTGGTTGACATTTTTTCTTGTCTTCATTTTATTGAATTCATAGTTACTCTTGTTGCATTTTTTTTTCCATTCAAGCAGTTTGTACCTTAAATATCCAATTTGTATTTATGTGGTGACCTTATGTTTGTTATGCATAATTGATATATTTTTCTGTGTTTAGAGATACTATCTATATACATCTCCAAATAAGACAAAAAACTGAGCATGCTTTTTCTGCTCGCCTTTCCTTTTATCCTTGTGATAATATCATTTAGTTATAGACTATCATTATTTGTATTAACTAGGAATGATGAAAACAATTAAAAATTAAAAATTTTCTATAACAGAAAGTATTTGGCTGCAAAAAACAGCATACTCAACTAAAGGTGACTTAAACCATGAGAAAAACTTATGTTGCATAAAAAGAAATTCAAAGACAGGTTGTTCCTGGGTTAGTTAATGTAGTGGTTCAATGATGTCATGCAGGATCCAGGTTCTTTTCATCTATTTACTTTGTTTCTGAAGCTCATCCCATCCTGTTAGGAAGATGGTTTCTATAGTTCCAGCTATTATATCCTTACACAACCTTGTCTGAAAGTAATGTGTTAGCTAGCTCTTGCTGCATAACAAATCAGGTGAATTAAAATAACAATAAAATTTATTATTTTAATAATATGGTTTCTATGGGTCAGGGATTTGGGAACAGTTTGGTTGGGTGGTTCTAGCTTAGGATCTCTCATGAGGTTGCAGTCAGAATCAGCTGGGACTGCAGTCATCTGAAGGCTTGATTGGGGCTGGAGATCCCCTTTAAAGTGGCTCACCACCATGGCAGGTAGGCTGCATGAATATCTGCAGGACAAGATGGCTGGCTTCTCATAGAGCACTGGTGCTTATACTGGGTGATTTTTCTCACCAGGGGGCATTTAGCAATATCTGGAGACATGTTTGGTTGTCACAACTGGAAAGTTGCTATTGATATCTTGTGGGTCGTAACTAGAGTTACTGCTAAACATCTTATACTACACAAGACAGCTCTTCACCACATGAATTATCAGGCCCGAAATGTCAATAGTGCTAATGTTGAGAAATCTGGCCTTAGAGCAAGTGAACCAAGAGAGCAAGTAAGGTAAAAGCTGAAATGCCTTTTATTACTCAGCTTTGGAAGTCCTCTGTATTCTATGTTGGAGGGATCCATACAACGGTGTGAATACCAGAAAATGAGGCTCAGTGGAAATCATCTTCGACATAACTACCATGAGAAGGAAGTGTCTCATGCCGTTTCTCTTATTTTGTCTTCTCTTCCTTCCTTCTTCCTTCATGTCTTCTGATCTTCCTCCCTATTCCTTACTTCCTTTTCTTTTTTCAACTTTCAAAGAGAAAAACCATTTCTATAGCCCCACCAGGCTTCTCTGCACTTCTCATTAGTCAGTGTTGAATGACACGCCTATGTCTAAACCAATCATTAGGAGGGAGAATAGAATTACTATGATGAATTTAGACCATTTAACGTTTACTCTCCTTCTCGGGCTGGAGAAAACCCATATTTTTTATACACACGGAGGAGGGTGAATTATCCAAATCAGTGTTTTACTAGTAAGGAAGAAAGAGAATGGCTTTGAGGGGGCACCAAACAGGGTTTGCTACCTTTGTTTGTCACTGTCTTTTGTATCACACACTTTCTTTTTGGATCCAGTTTACTCTTTAGTGGAAGACATTCTCTAATAGCAATTTCAAGGATGGGCAGCAATCTGAATTCTTACATGTCTGAAAATATCTGTCATTGTTTTGTACCCTCTCTTAGGTGCTAATTTAATTTGGTAGTCTAGGTTAAAAACAATTCCCTTAGAGGCTGGGTGTGGTGGCTTGCACCAGTAATTCCAACATTTTGGGAAGCCAAGGTGGGAGCCCAGGAGTTTGAGACCAGCCTAGGAAACAGTGAGACTCCCATCTCTACAAAAAAAAAAAAAAAAAAAAAGAAAGAAAGAAAAAAAAATAGCCAGGCATGGCAGCTAGCACTTGTAGTTCCAATGTTGTGTTGGGGTGGTGGTGGGGTTGAGGTGGTTAAGGTGGGAGGATCGCTTGAACTCACTGAACTCTTGCAATGAGCCAGCCATGATTGCACTCCTGCACTCCAGCCTGGGTGACAAAGCAAGACCCTGTCTCAAAACAAAACACAAGACAAAACACCACCACAATGATTCCCTTAGAATACTGTTTCATTGTCTATTAGCATCCATTGTTGCTGATGAGAAGGTAATCCAGTTAAGGTTTTCTTTTTATCCTTCATGCTCTGAAATCTCACTATGAGGTGTTTAAGTGTGTTATTTTTTACCTATGTATTTGGCTCTGAGCTAAATGAGAGCTTTTTACTTAAAGATACTGGAATATTTTCAATCATTTTTTGAGTATTTCCTTCCATCCATTCTCTAGATCCCCTATCAGATGAATAGGACTTTTGGATTTATTCTCCATGTTACTTACATTACTTAAATATCTTAGACTAGGTAATTTATAAACAACAGAAGCAGAATTGCTCACAGTTCTGAGGCTGGAAAGTCCAAAATCAAGATATCAGCAGATGTGAAGTCTGCTGAGAGCTTCTTTTTCATAGATGGCACCTTTTTCTATGTGTCCTCATGTGGTGGAAGGGCGAACAGGCTCCCTCAAGCTTCTTTTCTCAGGGTACTAATCCCATTCATGAAGGAACTGCCCTCATGATCTATCACCTCTTAAAGGCTCCACTTCTTAATACTATCACTATGGGGGTTAGGTTTCAACATATACATTTTGAAAGGACACAAACATCAGATCATAGCAAATGCTTAGAAGAATATCTGCAGCACAGTATTATTTATTCAATTTTTCTATTCAGTTTTTCAAAGACAGGGTCTCCCTCTGTCATCCAGGCTAGAGTACAGTGGCTTATCTTGGCTCACTGCAGCCTCAACCTCCCGGACTCAAGCAATCCTTC
This sequence comes from Cheracebus regulus, assembly GCA_963574635.1. Taxonomy (NCBI): domain Eukaryota; kingdom Metazoa; phylum Chordata; class Mammalia; order Primates; family Pitheciidae; genus Cheracebus; species Cheracebus regulus. Next base: position 70,711 of record CAUYQU010070669.1, on the reverse strand, counting down.
CACCTCAGCCACCCTAGAAACTGGGATTACAGGTGTGTGCCACTAGGCTCATCTGATTTTAGTATTTTTTTGTAGAGATGGGGTTCTGCCATGTTGCCCAGGCTGGTCTTGAACTTCTGGACTCAAACTATCCTCCCACCCTGGCCTCCCAAGTGCTGGGATTACAGGTGTGAGCCACCATGCCTGGCAGAAATCTTTAGCAAAAAAATTAGATATCATTGTCGGAGTCTCCTTTTTCTTTTCCTCTTTTCTCATTATCCTGAAGTTAATCTACATCCTTACTGCTGGTATCCATGCTTTATATAGTTTACTACATATTTACACAGATGTAAACAGCATATTGTATTATTCGGCAGGTTTTCAAACTGCACATAAATGGTATCAGTTCTCTTAATCCTTCCTATTACACCAAGAAAAAAATAGAGTAGGCCTTAGGCTAGAAGCCCAGAGCAGGCAACGAGAGCTAGCTAGAATTTAATAATACTTCTTTCTTTTCCATTATATTTATTTTAATGGTTTCCTCCCCCACTTTTTTTTTCAAAGCAAGTGTTGTTGGCTTTCCATTTACGGTAGTGATTTATGTTTTCTTTTATAGTAAATGTAAGAAGAAAATGTGAAGTAAGTAGTAATAGTACAGGTAATACAGAGACACAGCCAAAAATTAGGAAATTTATGCTGGAGTAGCTGAATTTAATACACACCTGACCGAAAGGAGAAAGTTCAAGTTCCTCCTTCTCACCTTTCTCTACCAGTTGGAGGTCCCTTTGACACTGTCTTTCCTGTTATGGTATTTCCTGCAGCCGCAACCCTGTCTTCCCCTGGCGTCTCCTCAACCTCTCAGGCTCTTAGGAAGTCCTCCTTCATTTAGCACCTGTCGTCATACTGCATATATAACTTTCTCATCTAAAATGAAATCTAAGGGTAGAATTTAATGCCATTACCATGGCACCCTCATGGCCCAAACAGCTCGATAATGTCAAAAAAGTTGATTTGTTTGTGATATTTCAAGTATAATCACGGGTATAAAATGAAGGCTTTCCATGGAAAAAAATTTAACTCACATTTCCTTATGTTTGCAGTTTAAAAAAATAGTTGTTTATAGTCTTAATATTTGATCTGAAATTATCTTCTTTCAACCTTGAGACAATACGTTAACCTGTTGTCTAGATGAATGGTAAAAGAACAGAGACACAGAAGAGAAAAATAAGAACGATGACGGGAAATTGATCTTTTTTTCTTTTCTTTTTCTTTCTTTTTTTTACTTCATTTCGACGTGGTGGCTTACTCCATGTTACTTACTATGTCGAGCTGGATGATTTTACTAAAAAATGAGAAGTCAAGTAGGGTATTTAGCATAACACGTTCAAATGTTTGACATAACAACGTTCAAAGGCAAAAGCTCCCAAACTGTTGAGGCCATCGAGATGCTGCAATGCTTTTCACGAATCATGGTGCATGATCCACAATGCTTATGAGTATGCACAGTACCAGTAACAAAAACAGAACGATGTACACCAGATGCGTCAAAGTTCTCTAATGTCTGCAGTCATGATGAACTAACTGCATTGCTTTCATTCGTTCATTCATAAGCCTTATTTTGAAGCGGATATTCACTCTGCATGATTAAGATGTCATCAGTGCACTGGTCAGAAGTACATTCTGCTGTTAACAGAGGAGCAAAGAATGCTTTCAAAGCGACTGCTGTATTTGGGAAAAGTTCAGTTTCAGTGTTTTCTTTCTCTGTATTTTGCGTGGCTAAGGCGAGAAGAAGGCTGCTCGGGGATTGGGGGAAGTGACTCCCACTCCTGATTACAGAAGCAAGGTCATATATACCACTGCAAAACATCCAACCTTTACAGGAGAAAGTGGGTGAGGTGAAATCGCTCCCACGTACACATCTTCCGCGTTACTTCTTATCCGCCAGCCAAACTTTCTCCGTCGATCTGGGCAGGTCTGCCACGCAAACCAGCCTGAAAGAAACGCTGAGTGCTGAGGCGATGGCTGTTCCCTCACCCAGTGTTGGCTTCGGAGGTACCTGAAGCCTTTCTAGCGACTGCACCCGGAGAACAAGCTTCTCGTTTCAACTCGGTTGTTTCCGTGGGGAATTGCGACACGAGCGGGTCCTGGGTGTGGCGATGCCAAGAGAGCGCCCAGATCTCCCGTCCTTCCCGCATCTGGCAATCATCCCAACCCCGAGTCGGCGAGAGACCGGCGCCCGGGACCAGCCGTCGGCATTCCGGGGACCGCGGGTGGCCCCGACCCCGCCGCAGCTGCACATTGGCGAGGCGCCCCGCTGGGAGCGCTGTGCGTGGGCGCTTCTCCCCACTCTCTCCGCGCCTGGAGGCGGATCCTCTTCCTTGCACACAAGTCCTTATATGCACCGTTTGCACCAGCCCGCGTAACTCCAGCCCCACAAATAATGAATGGGGGAGGGAGCGTGTTGCTTTTTTTTTTTTTTCCCTCCGGCTCTTTCTCAGTGCAAGCGCATTTGAACCTCGCGGAGAAACCCCAGGATGCTACTGAAGGGCCATTTTGCTGCAGTGCACGAATCGGCCGCACAGACACAGAGCTTGGGTTCCCGTGATAAGCAAGTCAAGGTTCGGGAGCGGCCCTTCGCCTTCGGCCGGCGGAGCCCGCAGCAGCCGGGGCGGAAAGGGTGCGCGCCCCTCCCCTCTCCACGCCGGTGCCGGGGACCGGGTCAGGAAGCGCGGCCAGCCGCTCCCCAGCCCCAGACCACGCCTCCTCCGCCTCCCCCCACCCCTTCACTCCTCCCAGGAAGCGGTGATAGACAGTTCTGTGTGGTTCTCCGCCCCCACCCTCCCCCCGCGGAGTGGAGGAGTTGATGTGTCTCATTATAACAGCCAATGCAGCCGCCATCCACGCACAAGCAAAGAAGCATGTCCCATTTAAATACACCCACGCAGCCCCAGCGCCCTTAGCCGATCGGGGCGCTCAGCCCACACGCACCGCCGCTCCGGGCTTGGAGATCCGCGCAGGTCGGGCTCCCGGACCCGGCGGACCGACGCGCGGAGGACGGAGATCCGGCGCGGTGGGGCCGGGGTGGGCGGGGGAGGCTGGGCCCGGGGCCTCTGGCGCGACACCCGCATGAGGACGCGAGGGAAATAGACCAAGGTGGAATTTCCAAGGGAGCAGCTTCAGGGTGGCTTTGGTCCATTTCTCCAGCGAAGAAGTAGACATGGCGAGCGACTCCCCGGCTCGAAGCCTGGATGAAATAGATCTCTCGGCTCTGAGGGTGAGTAGGACATGTTTTCTGGTTTCTTTCCAGGGGTTTGGGTCAGGGTGCATGGGGTCGGTGCGTGGACTGGGGGCGGGGGCCGGGGCTGGGGCCGGGGCGGGTGGGCGGCAGCGGGAGAATGCGACGGGGAGGGCACCTGGATTCCCGTTCTGACTCGGTGCTCCCGGCTGAGCCCCTACGACAGGGGCTGTGCGGTACCGTCTTACTTTGGCCGTGGCCCAGGCGCCCCCGAGGGCTCGTGGACCTTCTGCCAGTTTCATCGTAGACCGGTGTAAGAGCATTAAAATGAAAGGCGTGTGTGTGTGTGTGTGTGTGCGCGCGCGCGTGTGTGTACACGCCCCGGGCAGTTGTCTGGTGCCAAGGCGCGAGACCCGACTGTTCCTTCTGCAAAAAAATGCCAGCGTGAAAAAAGGCACGGGCCCCTCACGTTTTCCAGCTACCTGCAAGATGACACTGCGAGGCTGGCTCCCCGCGAAGCCGAACCTTCCGCTCCGAGGGGCAGTTATTGCTATGCCGGTCGTGTAGATGGCAACGGCCTCCCCTCCCCCTTTCTGCCTCCCGCGCCCGGCGCCCTCTGAGCGCTCCCTGAAATGCCAGGGTGCCACTCACCTTTATTTATGGCTTTAACTCAGCCCTGCCTGTGCTTTCTGACTTTGTGGCTGTAACGTTTCCGTTTTATGGCTGAACTTGCGCAGGTGAAAGCGATGTGTTTTCTGCTTTTCCTCAATCAGGCCGGAACTCCCTGGAGTGTGTGTGCGTGTGCGTGTGCGTGTGTGTGTGTTTTCCCCGTGTCTGTGGCCAGTCCTTTGTAGAGCACCTCCCTCCCCCCAGCCCCACCGGTTTGCGTTTACCTTCACGTGAATTACCTCAGACGCCGTTTCATTGTATTGACCAAGACATCACGGATACAGAATCCATTTTGCTGTTGTTTTGGGATCAGAATACCAGGAATCCCAATGCTGCCTCGACGCTTCCCCACCCCCAGATCTCGATCCCGACGCACTCCTTCGGGGAAGGGGGCAGAGCTTTCTTGCCATTTTAATTAGATACTGCCTGCCGGGAAGGGGGTGAGGGGTGGGGATGAGGGCAGCAGCGGGTGTCTGAGGAGGATTAGACAGCAGTTTAAGGCCGGCTTCTTCCTCTCCCGAATCAAAAATAAAATTTAAAAAATAGCGAGTCCATAGACTTGATGTATGGAGGGTGGGTGAGAAGGAATTGATGGTGGCTTTCCACAGGGCGACACCAGGATGGATGAAGCATGGAAGTTCACACGCCCTCCTGAGGAATACATTGTTCGATTGATGCTGAATCTTGGGGCCATTTACCTGGATTCCTAGTACTTCTGACATTGCCTCTTTCCGTACCGATATTTTAAAGAGCTATCTTTGTGATCAAAGTGGTACTTTCTCTTTGGTCTCCTGAATTAAACCTTTCCTTCGCCTCTCTTTTAATAACCCTTTCTCTCTCCGTGGTCATCTGTGGGGCCAAGAGGCGAGGTTTCAACAAGGCAGGTAAGGAGTTGAGAAGAAACAGCTGCCGTCTGCACTGGGCTGTTCTGATAGTTGGGCAGCCAAAGCTCATTCATGCATTATTACAGGAAGCTGTCTATTTCCCTGGAGTGGAAATGCCACATCAAGAACGGGCTGCCCCCTGCGCAGCGGGGCGGGGTTGGTAACAGGGTGGGTGCTTTGGCCAGGTCTGTGGCTTCCTGCTTTACCGACTGTGTGTGCTCATTTGCCCTACTTTCTGCGCTGGGAGTTGCTGCGGGCGGGTTAATCAGGTGGATGGATGGCCCAGACTGGGGGTGGGGTGCTGCGAGTCGGTGGTGGGGTGGGGCGGTAGTGGCCAAGGGGGACGGGGTCTGAACAATGCGCAGGGCTTGCGGTGATTTCCCTGGGCCGGAATCTCTACCCTGCTCCCCTATTGGAAAGCAGTCTGATGTGATTTTAAGTTGGGCCGGGACTTATCCCTTGTGGGCTTTTTCCTGGGGAAGGTTTTCTGAGATACCAAACACGGAGCCTGCAGGCACCGCAGCAACCGGTGAGGGGTGAGGGCCCACCGGGCGGGCGAGTGCCGTTCACACTTGGGATGTGCGTTCTTATGATCTGTATTTTGAAAAGATATCTTTGCACGATTCACTGAAATTGCTCTTTGTGGCCTGGGCTGCCTCTGGTTTTCTGCCTGCTGGGAGGTGTGGGAACAGAGAGGGCAACAGCTAGCCTGGGGGACCAGGAACTGCTGGCTAGAAGACTTAGATGCAGATGTGGAGACAGTTATATCTTGGAGGGCCAGGGTCTTTGACCAGTCTTGTGGGTGAGGTGTGCCTGCTGGAGTGAGTCCAAAGGCCACATAGGTAATCTCCACAAATCAGAGGGCAGAACATCTCTACCTTCCCACATTTGGAGAGGGGGGCTCATCTAGATTAGACGTCCCATTGATTCCTAAGCCCTTGGTAAAGCCTGCCTGCTGAGCCCCTCCTGGGGAATGCCTGACCCCTGAAATGCAGCCAAGGTCAGTGGCTTCTAGGAGAATTTGCTGCAGACTTAGCAGTCCCTTGCTGTTTCGGTGGTTCTTTACTGTACACAGTCAATGCTCTTTTTGTAAACCCTGGGCTCAGTGCATTAAAAGCTGATCCTGTCTGGAGAGGCCTTTATCCTTCTCACTTTGGGGGCTTATTGTTCTCAGCCAGTGATCCCAGACTGGACCCAGTCTAAATTTTCCCCAAATAGCAACAATGCATAATTTAAACCAGAGCAACCAATGGCAGCACTGATCATTTCAATTATGCAAGATTTGCATGGCTTAAAAGTGAGTGAAGCAGGATCTTCTTTGGTTAGAAAATAGGTAATTTGAATCAGTTTTAGTCCTGAATTTTAGAGCTCACAGAGATAAACTAAATCTTGAGGGATGGGATGGGATGGGATGGTTTTATGGATTTAGAGCTGGAAATAGAGTTGTAGAACACTCAGCCACTCCTTTCATTGAACATTTGGGAAACTGAAGCCCAGAGATGTGAAGTAAGTTGTTCAAGGTCACACAGTAACAAGGGGAGGGGACACCAAGGAGTGTGGTTTGGGGAAAGAATCTAGATTTCCTGACTCCTCGTTCAGTGCTCTTTTCTCTAAGTCACACTTTTTGTGGCTGAATCAGAAATCAATAACACATTTTCTGCCTGAGTACAAAAGAACAGCAGAAAGAAATAATTTCACCAGCGCCAGGGAATTTTATTTATTGAGAATGGGGAAACTACATGCAAGTAAGCTTGTGATATATGAAACCATTTGGAACCGGAATATATAAGCTACCTTTGGAATTCATCTTGTCCAGCCCCTGTTCAATGCCTCTTTAGGCAAATGACTGTTTGAAATCACCCAGGACAGATAGCTGTTCTGCACAGGTAACCTCTCTCAGTAACCCATGTCCATCTCAGCATGTCCCAAGGGATCAGTCTAGATATACACACTATTCAGATGTCTCTGCATGTGAGGTTTATAGAGTTCTGTGTATGTTTTGTATAATCTATGAGGATACATATATTATGTGTAGTATTATGGATATAAACTGTATCCATGTGGGTGTATGAAAATGTGTGTATACATACATAGGCTACAGCAAACAATTTACTCATTCAAACCTGGGGCTTGAGTCATTCTTGCTTCAAGACATCTCAGTATTAAAAGAGATGAAACTGGCCACCAGTGTGCTTTATTACATAGGAGGTGAGCTCAGCCCACGGAGCTTTTTGGAGATTAGCATATTTCTGGACCTAAGCACCTTGGCTGTCCTTAACTTGGCCCACAGGGTAGGGCATTCAAGGCCAAGAGTTGGCTGCTGCCGACCTCATACTCAGCTTCTGCCAGGACTCACATACACTTTTGTATTTGAACAAAATTAGATGACCTATGCGTGTCTTTCCCCTTACCCCTCACTCCCTAGCCATTTCTTTCTCTCTTGAAACCCAGATTTCAGAATTGACCTTATCTGAAAGCCTTGCATACATCCCTTTGCTACACTTTTCATGCTTATGTTTTACTTCATGTGGGATTTTCTTTTCTATTTTTTTTGAGACAGAGTCTCCAAGTGTTGCCTGGGCTGGAGTGCAGTGGCGTGATCTCGGCTCACTGCAACCTCCGCCTCCCAGGTTCAAATGATTCTCCTGTCTCAGCCTCCCGAGTAGCTGAGATTCCAGACACCCGCCCCCACGGCCAGCTAGTTTTTAAAATATTTTTTTAGTAGACATGGGGTTTCACTATGTTGGCCAGGCTGGTCTCAAACTCCTGACCTTGTGATCCACCCACCTCGGCCTCCCAAAGTGCTGGGATTACAGGCATGAGCCACCGCGCCTAGCCAGTGTGTAATTTTCCTTCTGCTTCTTTACTAAACCATGGACTACTTGAGGGCAGAGGCTAGGTCTTGTTCATCTTTGGATCCATAGTCTCCATTAGTTGATAAATGGATGGGTGAGTACATGAATGAATGCATGGGTGAATGGAGTGGAATGAACACTGTCTCCCCGGTTGTATGTCCACCTCTTATTAGTACTGTGACTTTAGATAGGCCATTTAACTATAGTTAATAGGAATGATCACAGCTGTTTGCCTTTCTCACACACTGGTTTCAAAATCAAAGTATTTAAGGCAATGCTTTAAAAACCATACAGCACTATACAAATATACTATCCCATGATTAAGCAGAATTTAGTGGGAAAATTGATCCCATCAACATTTGATTGCAGTGATTTTATCTAATAGAAAATTATCCTGGCTGGGCACAGTGGCTCACACCTGTAATCCCAGCACTTTGGGAGGGCTGCTTGAAACTAGTAGTTTCAGACCATCCTGGGCAATGTAAGGAGACTTCATTTCTACCAAAAAAAAAAAAAAAAAAAGCTAGTGTGGTGGTTTTGCCTGTGGTCCCAGCTACTTGGGAGACTGAGGTAGGAAGATAGTTTGAGCTTCAGAAGTCGAGGCTGTGATTGTGTCACAGCACTTCAGCCTCAGTGACAGAGTGAGATCTTTTCTCAAAAAAAAAGAAAAAAGGAAGACGATTAAGAAAAGAAAAAATAATCCCGAGAAAAAGGTATCAGAAGGTTCCAACTCTTTTTAATAGCACCTCAACAGACCTTAGCTGCCTTTTTCCTTTTGTGTGCCAATACGACCTTATGTATTTTTCTGATGGCCTGAGTTGAGCTTTGGCCCCAGTATTAGCATTCATTACATATGAGGTAAGCTCAGACCTGAAGCTTTTTGGAGATTAACATATTTCTAAACTCATATCAACTATCAGCTTTGTTCACTAAAACCTTCTTTTTTAAAAAACTTTTTCTCCTTTTTATGTATTACTGATTATTCAAACACAAATACATTATGTTTATGCCTTCCCAAAGTTTTTTTTTGGGTAGAGTGGACACCTAAAATGATACATTAATGGCCCAGTATTTAAAACTTTCTGGTGAGAGGTCTCCTGGGGCTTAAAGAAATCTAGAAACATTATTAATTCGTTACTCCAGAGCACTTAATTAAATTTGGTCTAAAATGAGATTTTAGTAAAGTTGCACAAAATGATAACAGCATGGCAATTTTTTCATTAGATATTCTTTGTGTTTTTCAGAGATACTAAACAGGTGTTTTCTTTACAGGGACACTTCCTTATAAAAAGCAGGGTGTGCTGGTAGTTATCAGAACATCAGAGAAATATGCATAATCACTTTCAGTATTCATTATTAACTGGAGTAATCATTAGTACAAAAGCCAGTGTAAGTCATGGTTTGCTGTTTGCATAATTATCTACTTAGGAGGTCATGGAATATTTTGTTGATGAGAAAGTACCCAGTACCTTTTCTTCAGGAAATACCGCTTTTTTCCCCCCTTATCTGTAAAACTCTTTGAAATCTTATAATTTTGAGTCTAGCCCTTTGGGCCTTTCTTCCTTCTGTGTCTCTGCCCTGGAATTAATCTTCCGCGCCCTTCTTGTTTCGACGTCATTCCTTCTCTCAGTGATAGCGGTTCTAAAGTCCACCCAGCCGGGCGCTCCTGTGATTGAATCATGGCCGCCATGCCCAGCTGAGCACAACCAGTCTCTGATTCCCTTCCTGATAGAATTTGGAGTAACTTGAGTCTGAAAGATGCTTTAATGTCAAATTGATTCTTACATTTCTGTGGGGGAAGTAGCTCTCTGAGAACGGGGCCGAAACTGGTTTGTTAGCAGTGTGCTGAGAATTCTAAGAAAATCTTAATGATATTTTTTGAATGAAATGTTATTCTGCACATATAAATATAAGGTCTTTAGTGGAGAGAGAGGGAGGACTTAAGTAGAAAATGTTGGATGAATTCCGCTTGTGAGTTCTTCCAGTCTGGTTGGAAGCTTATTTCCCTGTAGAGAAACATGATTCTATCCACTTCTTTTTACATGCCCTGGTTGTCTCACGAGGATGCCCTCAGCTTCTCAAAACATGTTTTATTTCACCCTAACTTAAAATTCTTTCCTTACTGTTGATCTTATGGGTCCCCTTGTCTCCACTGTTCCCTGAAAGTGCTGTAGTTACTCTCCTCTGGGCAACACCCGCGACAGGACCCCGCCTCCTGCTCCTCTACCACCAGCCTTCTGACTGGTCTCTTGTACACTGTAGCCCTGGGAGTCTTCCTAACGCACAGTTTCAATCTGGTTGTTTTAATTCAAGGCCTTCTCTGACTCCTTAGTCTACAGACTGAAAACTAAACTGTTTAGCAAATTGTCAAGACCAGCTGCAATTCAGAGGGGCCTCCCACCAACTTCATTACCCCACGGATGCTCTGTAGGGGCGCTCTACCTTAGTCTCCTTTCCTGTACCTATTGCCCCGACTAAAAATTTAAACCCTCTCCCATTCATAGACTGTGTCAGAACTGACCTCACACCTCTTTCATGACACTCAGAACTTTCTGTCTTGGATTAATTTCACTACTAGACAATTGCTTCTTCAGGGCAACGTTTGATTTTCTTAGGGGTCCTCACCAGTTTTCTTTACACAGCAGGCGTTCTTTCAACGGACAGATCTTGAATTCACAAAATATATAATGTGCAGCCCTTTTAGAAGGGCTGGAGGTGGTGCTATGTAGCGAGAGTATAGAAACTTCACAAAGGTGGGACCTGTGCTGACCATAGCACAATTTCAGGGATCATGAATTACATTATAGTCTATGTTGCATGACTCGTGGGGACACCTTTTATGTAGAGTACAATTCCAGTGGATGCTAATTACATAGAGTACAATTCCTGGGGCACCAGTTATGAGAATACTATGCCTGATCCTGGGTAGGTATTCCTATTTCTAGAATTTTCCTACCAAAGAAAATGTTCTCTCCATTGTCTTCTTATTCTAAGTTTTGAGAGATTTAAAACACCATGTGTGGCCAGGTGAGGTGGCTCACACCTGCAATCCAAGCACTTTCGGAGGCTGAGGCGGGCGGATCACAAGGTCAAGAGATTGAGACCATCCTGGCCAATGTGGTGAAACCCCTTTTCTACTAAAAAATACAAAAATTAGCCTGGCGTGGTGGCAGGTGCCTGTAGTCCCAGCTACTTGGAAGGCTGAGGCAGGAGAATCGCTTGAACCCGGGAGGCAGAGGTTGCAATCAGTCAAGATCATGCCACTACGCTCCAACCTGGCCACAGAGTGAGACTCTGTCTCGGAAAAAAAAAAAGAAAAAATGGGTTGGAATTCCAAGGTGCATGCAAGTGTGTGTGTGTGTGTGTATGTGTGTGTGTATGTGTGTGTGTTTGGAGTGTTTCAGTTATTTTAATAACCTGATAATGTTTATGACTACTATTTTGATTAAATAGTAATAGATGGGTGGGAAAGGGTGTGCTTCTAGAGTGGCCCACTGGAAGACAATATTGAGTTTTTGTCTTGACAGAGCTGGCAGTGAGTGGGTAGAGAGAGTTTGGGAGATGGTGAGGTTTAATGAGGCACGCAAGCTTGGAGTTAGAGCTCAGCATCATTGCTGGGAGTTAGAGGTGACTTCCAGCAATTTCTATTGCTGGGGATGCATATTCCTGGAATATTTAAGGGAGTTAGAGGCAGAACTGAGGGCATTTAAATAGGCATGAATTCTTATTCTACCTGTTGGGGATACCAAGAGATTGCAAACTATGGACCTCAATGAGCTGAGAATTGCCATTGAAAGTAATATCCCTTCCTAATTTTTAAATGAGTTATTTTTTTCCAACCTTTAGATTCTGATTTATAATTTAAAGTGTTGTTCCAGTTTTTGAAGACGTAGTGATAGGATGACGGGCTGACTGTGACTTCTACTGGGTACTCCCTTACAGTGTTGCTGCTGGATACCTGGGTTTAGACTCTGATATAACCCTAGAATTTCAAGTGTTGTCTCTCTAGTTAGTTAAATTAGAACCTTGGCAGTATGGATCAAGTAGGAAATTTGTAGACTTTAACAATACATTACATATATTACAAACATTTCTTTGATTACTATATTAGAAGGTACAAATTTGGGTGCAGTGTAAATTCGGGTCCAGTATTCTGTGATTCTGTGAAATATTATTAACTGTAGGGGAAGAAATGCACATGGTATCTGACATTCATTCATTCATTCATTTGTTCATGTATATGTTCATTAAGTACCTGATGATTGGGTGCTACTGGTTGCTGGGGCTGAGCCGAAGACAACACTGGCATGGTTTCTACACCCATGGTTGGATGAAGAAGAGAGTCTGCACTTGTCTTTCACTAAACTCTTGCCACACTCATTTTTTTTTCTGTTTTGTAAATATGCCAAGCTCATTTTTGTAGTTCTCCATGTCAGAAATTTCACATGGAGGCTTCCTTCTTATTATTTAGGTCTAAGGTCAGATGCTGCCTATATTATTACTTATGTATCTGCATAACAGATTTACCCTCAAGCTTAGTGGCTTAAACAACAGTAGCTGGAACAGGAATTCAGAAGTGGCTTACCTGGTTGCTTTTAGGATGATGTATCTCCTGAGGTTGCAGGAAGATTTTGGCAAGGTCAGTATCTTCTGAAGGTTACTGGGGCTGGAGGATCACTTTCCAAGATGATTTACTTATATGGTGCTTGTTGTTGTCAGGAGGCCTCAGTCCTCCCCATGTAGGTGGTTCCACTGGTTGCCTGAGCACCCTCATAACATAGTGCCCATTTTTACCAGACAAATTGAGAAAGCAAAGCAGAAGCCACAATGTCTTTTATGACCTAGCCTTGGAAATCACACACCATCATTTCTGCAGTACCCTATTGGCTACCCAGGTCAGACCTATTCATTGTAGAAGGGCCCTCTTAGAGGCTCCCTACTCCACAGAGAGGCTTCCTTTGCAATGTATCTCTGAAGTAGCACTCCCTCCCACCCTGTAACTGTCCAATTTAGTGCTTTATTGTCTTTAAGGCAGTTATGACTATCTGAATTTTTTTAAAAACCTGGCTCTCCCAACTGGAGCCTAGTAAACTTTGTGAGAATAGGGGTCTCACTTGCATGTTTAACACTACATTCTTGGTACTTTGAACTGTATCTGGCACATGATGAATGTTGATTGAATAAATATCAATTGTATGAAAGAAATTAGTTAATTCATTCATTTAGAAGTGTTCTTATTTATTTATTACACCTCATACCTCCAAAAAATAAGTTGTGGAGCCTTCTGATAAAAGGCACAAATAGGATAAAGCCATAAAATCATGATGAAGGTAAAATGAAAAGTAAATGGGGATTGTGTTTGCATATCTTTGTCTATATATCTACCTATCTATGTGTCTGTCTAGGTCTTGATGATTCAACTGACCTCTTTTGTAGGTAGAAATTGGGGCTCAGAGATGTTACTTGTCTAGTCCAAGGATGAAACTGGAACACAGAACTGGGTTCCGTTATGCCATGGTACTCAACTGGATTGCCAAAATCCTGGACATCATAGCGAATCAGTCATTCGCACAACACAAAAACCAGTCTAACAATATAGAGATATGAAGATGGTTATTAAGTTGTTTGTGTGTACAGGACACACTGAAGACAGTGTGCTCCACTGTGAAGAAAACAAATCTAATTAGATGGTAGAGGAGAATTCAGCTAAGTTAATCAATATAGATAATTAGCAGTGTTTCAGATGTTGAAAATAAAAGTTATGATTCTATGTGCAAAGAGGCCACCTGTAGCAGCTGAAAATAGGTGCTGTATCTTAACCTGAGTGAGAAGCTGCAAAGACTCCTGGGGCTCTAGGGCCCAGAAAATGCAGACTGTGAAAGGGAGCAAAGACTGATACTGCTGAGTTGTTAAAAATTTGTTTAATTTTTAAACAGCTGTTCTGGTTCTCATTATAAAAGCATGTTCATTGCAATGGTTTCTGCATGGTCATTGCAGAAAATTTGGAAAATGGAGAAAAAGTAAAAAGTATTCTCAAATTATTCAAACTTATGATTCCCAATGATAATTACATATGCACTTTGGTGTATGACTTAGTAGTTTTTTCCTATGCATGGCTAAATAGATTTTTTTTAAACAATTGAGATAATATTGTATATATTATAAATAACCTATTTTTAAAACCAATAATTAGCCTTTTCTCATGCTATTAATCTTTTTCTATAGTATAACTTTTAAACTCTTTTTTCATGAGAAATTTAAACTTATGTAAAAGTGGACAGAATACAGGAAGCAACAGATGCTGGAAAGGTTGTGGAGAAATAGGAATGCTTTTACACTGTTGGTGGGAATGTAAATTAGTTCAACCATTGTGGAAGACAGTGTAGTGATTCCTCAAGGATCTAGAACCAGAAATACCAGTTGACCCAGCAATCCTATTACTAGGTATATACTCAAAGGATTATAAATTATTCTGCTATAAAGACATATGCTCACGTATGTTTATTGCAGCACTGTTCACAATAGCAAAGACTTGGAACCAACTCAAGTGCCATTCAGTGATAGACTGGATAAAGAAAATGTGGCACATATACACCATGGAATACTATGCAGCCATAAAAAGATGAGTTCATGTCCTTTGCAAGAACATGGATGAAGCTGGAAACCATCATTCTCAGCAAACTAATACCAGGAGCAGAAAACCAAACACCACATGTTCTCACTCATAAGTGGGAGTTGAACAATGAGAACACATGGACCCAGGGAGGGGAACATCACACACTGGGGTCTGTCAGTGGGTGGAGGACTAGGGGAGGGATAGCATTAGGAGAAATACTTAATGTAGATGATTTGTTGATGGGTGCAGCAAACCACCATGACATGTGTATACCTATGTATCAAACCTGCACATTCTGCACATGTATCCCAGAACTTAAAGTATAATAAAAAAAGTAGACAGAATATTGGAATGCTCATATATTACTGATAGGAATGTAAATTGGTACAGCCATTTTGGAAAACATTTTGACAATTTCTCAAAATGTTAAATATAGAGTCACCATATGACCCAGGAATTCCACTCTTCAGTATATGCTCAAGAGAGCTAAAACTGTATTCATACAAAAATGTGTACACTAATGTTTATAGTAATCTCAAAGAGGAAACAACTCAAGTGTTCATCAACCAATGAACGAATAAACAAAATGTAGAATGGTATATTCATACAATGGAATATTCATTCTACAATAAAAGAAAGTGCTGGTACACACTACAACATGGATGAACATTGTGCTATGTGAAAAAAGCCAAACATGAAAGGAGACATGATTGTATGATTCTATTTGTATAAAATACCTGGAAGAGGCAAATCCATAGAGATAGAAGGTAGACTAATGCTTGCTGGCAGGGAGTGACTGTTAATGTCCCAAATTAGTTAGTGGGCATGTTTATACAACTCTGTGAAATATACTGAAAGTCACTCGTACACTTCAAAAGAGTAAATATTATGGAATATGAATTAAATCTCAATAAAACTCCTATTAAAAGGTAGATAAAAAGGTTAATAATCTCTCTACTGAACAATTATCCCCCATGACCAATCCTGTTTCATCTATACTCCTACCCACCTTCTCCCCCATATTATTTTAAAGCAGCATATAATTTCATTTATAAATATTTCAGTAGCTTATGTACTTAAAAATACAGAACCACATTACTATTATCATTCCTAAAAGATTTAACATGTAATAAAAGATTCGGTCAGTGCTCAACTTTCCAATCATGTTTTTAGACTGCTTAGCATTTTATTGTGGAGATGTATCATAATATATTTAGCTAATTCCTGATAATGAGGCTTGAGGTTATTTCTAACTTTCCAATTCTTTTAAATAAATAGTGCTTCAATAAATATCCTTATATATAAGTCTGTGTGTGCACCTCTGTTTCCTTAGGATAACTCCTTAGAAATTGAATTTAGAATGAAAATGTATGAATGATCTCTGAGGCTCTTCATATTGCCAGATTGGCTTCCAATTTCTTGTGCTCTAGGTGTGTGCCATTTATAAATGAACACATAAGACTCAGAAAAATCAATTAGTTTATCAAAGGTCATAGAGCTACTAAGTGGCTGAGCTTACAACTGACTGGCCTAAAGCCACTGCCAACAGTGACTCACTTGGCCATCATTTGATTTATGGACCTTGTCATGACATCAGAATCATCTGGTGTATTATCACCCTGGGGCTCAGAGACTTCCCAGAAGCCTTTGGTTTAGGGCACAAGTTCTCTTTCATGAGCATAGTGGTGTTTTAAGAGCTATTTCCAAGATATTTCTTCCTTGTAACTTTGTTTTGTAAGATTAGCAATGTCAGCTTAGAACAATTTTTTTTTTTCCTTGCCTGAAATCTAAAAACCTAAAATGTTAGCCATTTGGGGATTAACAGTGACATTCTTGTGGAGTGTATCTAGGGGATGTTTACCTTTTTTGTTTTCTTTTTCTTGAGATGGAGTCTCCATCTGTTGCCTAGGCTGGAGTGTAGTGGGGTGATCTCTGCTCACTTCAGCCTCTGCCTCCTGGGTTCAGGCAATTCTTCCGCCTCAGACTCCTGAGTAGCTGGGATTACAGGTGCCCACCACCATGCCCAGCTAATTTTTGTATTTTTAGTAGTGGTAAGGTTTGACTGTGTTGGCCAGGCCGGTCTTGAACTCCTGACCTCAGTTGATCTGCCTGCCATAGCCTCCCAAAGTGCTAGGGTTACAGGCATGAGCCACTGCACTTGGCTTGTTTACATTTAATCTGTCATTCTTTCTGGAAAATTATCCTGCAAGTGTGTTTGGAAGATGTGTGGAATCAGGCTCAAAGGTCTTAGATTTTTAAGAATTGAAGACCCTGAATCTGTGACGATCACAGAAGGTAGCAAGGTGAGCTAGGGCCATGATAGAATAGAGGCTATTCTCAAGCCTTAATCTGCCAAATGATTATGCTTTCAATTTTTTCACATAGGTAGATATTTTAAGATTCTAATGAAGAAAATAGAAGATAGAACAGGAAGCCACCAGAGTAAAAAGCTCCATATTTTGGACTATAATCTACTTTCAACCTGGTTTAAAGTAAGAAACTATTAAAATCGACACAACTGTATGGCCATTGGTCTTGCAGAGGGCAATTTCCTTGATTTACTGGAGTTTATAACCTAACCCTCCATTTAAAATGCCTATAAATTATTTATGTCTAGGGTAAAAATCCAGGGCTTCACATTAATATGGCTTCATCATTTTTCTACCTCTAGGTATTTTCTTTTAAGCTGCCTGTAATCAAATGATAGCAGTGTGGTAGGTGGAATAGATTGTAAGCAGTAATTGCAAACTGTATTTAAATAATAATAATAATATTTAGCGTTTATAGAGCACTTTATATCTTCAAAGTACTTGTAAACATTATCCAATTAAATAAATACCCTCTCTGATTATAATCTGGATATAAATGCACTTAAACTCAGGACAGGGTCATGAGAAAACTATGCATTTGAAAGTCGGTGCTGGTTATGCTTTAAAACCTATGCAGTGATGGGAAAATTAGAGTTCGGATTCTGTTGGACCGTTTTTGTGCAGCTCAGTTCAGCCCGATGGCAGAATTAGATCACATCCGCACTTGATGACTCTGCTTGATAGCTTATCACTAAAAACTGAGTGTTGATCGTCACACTGATCCTTACAGTTGCTAAAACATGAATAACATAAATAAGCTTTAGAATGAGGTCCCGTACTACATTTCATGCCCCGGCTTCAGCTGAAACTGCCATTAGTGAGTGAAATGAAGTGGCATAGTGCAAGGAAGAATGGCTATGCATTGTGGTTTAGTAATTTCTATCTGAGAGTAATAGATTAAACTGCACAGTAGGATTCATCATAAAGAATGCACTGGAGAAATGAAACATCTTGAGTTTGGTTGTATTAACTACTTCTTGCTGTTTTGGATATGTGTCTGTATATTGTCCCCTTGCACGTATACCCTGTGTTGCCAATTTAGAGAGTGTTTGGAGCAAGGACCTATGCGGCTTACTCAGTAGGTAGTAGAGCATTCTGCAGTTGGTAGATTCTCAGTAAACGTTGTCCTGTGTGTTGTGATTTTCTAAAAGCGAGTTGACAGTTTAACCCCTTAAGTCAGTGTTCTCAAAGTGGGATCCTTGGACCGGCAGCTTCAGGATCCTCTCTTAGGCCCTGCCTTTCTCAACTTTTTTTTTTTTTTTTGAGACAGAGTCTCTCTGTGTCACCCAGGCTGGAGTGCAGTGGTGCGATCTCAGCTCATTGCACCTTCAACCTCCGGTGCTCAGGTGTTTCTTTCACCTCAGCCCCCCGGGGTAGCGGGTACTACAGGCATGTGCCACCACACCTGGCTAATTTTTGTATTTTTTGTAGAGATGGGGTTTCTGACATGATCTCGGATTCCTGACTGCAAAGGATCTGCCTGCCTCAGCCTCTCAAAGTGCTAGGATTACAGGCGCAAGCCAGCCACACCTGGCTTCTCTCAATGATTGAATCAGACACTCTGGGCATGGGGATCAGCAACTTTTGCATTAAGAAGCCCTCCTAGGAATTCAGAAGCACTCAGGAGTCTGGGAACCACCAACCTAAATGTTTAAAAGGCAGTTTTCTTGGCTGGACACAGTGGCTCATGCCTGTAATCCCAGCACTTTGGGAGGCTGAGGTGGAAGTTTCACTTGGGCCCAGGAGTATATCAGCCTGGGCAACATAGTGAGACCTCATCTCAATGAAATGAAATAAAAAAGAAAAACAAAATATATTAATGGAAATTTGGGTATGTCTAAAAATGTTGTGGAATAGGAAATAATGATTCATTTATGGCAAATGCAACTTTTTCATAAGGTATATGACCTCAAAGAAATTGTGGACAGTACATATTTTTATGAGTATGGAAGTTAATTTTTTTATTAATATATGTGTTTGAATTGTTTGTAAGAATCAAGGATACTTGAAATTGAAAAGTCTACAACTTTTAATTGATAATTTTTGGACTTTGCATTGTTCTTTGCATTGCCGCTTTTTTTTTTTTTTTTTAAAGCAAGTTTATTCAGGGTGCAGAAAAGCTTCACTCCCTTGATTAACAAGATGCATCCTTCAGATGTCAATTTCCTGTTTTTCCCTATAGGCCTGTAGGATTGAGTTTGAAACCCTAGGAGGTCCTGACATTTTCTTGGAAACTGAAAGAATCCAAATGCCCATCAATGATAGACTGGATAAAGAAAATGTGGCACATATACCATGGAATACTATGCAGCCATAAAAAAGGATGAGTTCGTGTCCTTTGTAGGGACATGGATGAATCTGGAAACCATCATTCTCAGCAAACTGACACAAGAACAGAAAACCAAACACCGAATGTTCTCACTCATAGGCGGATGTTGAACAATGAGAACACATGAGCACAGGGAGGAGAACATCACACAGTGGGGTCTGTTGCAGGGTTGGGGGCTAGGGGAAGGCAGGTAGGGGAGGGATAAGATTGGGAGAAATGCCTGATGGGGGTGATGGGGCTATGGAGGCAGCAAACGACCATGGCGTGTGTGCGCCTATGCAACAATTCTGCAAGAGCTGCACATGTACCCCAGAACTTAAAGTACAATTAAAAAAAAAAGAATCCATATTCACAAACTCTTTCAGCTCTACTTTTGTTAGAAGCCTGAAATCTTTGGGTTATTTATTTTTTGAGATCTGGGAAATGGAATGTGTATTTGGAATCTAGACAGCAGGCAGGTTAAAGATTTCCTTACTGGGAAATCCCACAGACTTTCTTTGTAATAGCACCTCGTAAGCATCTCTTACCTAGCCATGAAAATGTCCCATGTTGCTATTTAATCCACAGTTCTTAGATAAGCACATTGCTTATATTGCATGTCTGTTTATTTGGAGGAAACGTTGATGGCAAGTATGGTTGTTAAAGCAACTGTAATATACAACTGATAGTGAGCATGCATGGAAATTTTATACTCATTGCTGAAGAAAATGCTTTTAAAAAAGTAAATCTGAAGACCTCCCCTCATAGAAGACCTATTTTAAAGAAAAACAGATGGTTAGATAATCATCATTAGACTAGATATAAAACATACCTGGTTAAAGATTATTAGGTTTTCCTTAGCATTGACTCTTAAAGAGACAGATCCAGTTTTCTTAGAAGAGGTCTTAATATCATTAAAGTATCAGGGAATTGTTCAAGCATTTTATTTTTATTTTATTTTTTGAAACAGAGTCTTGCTCTGTTGCCCAGGCTGGAGTGCAGTGGCTCAATCGTGGCTCACTGTAGACTTAAACTTCTGGGCTCAAGTGATCCTCCCACTTCAGCCTCTTGAGCAGCTGGGACTACAGGTGTGTGCTACCAAACTCAGCTAGTTTTTTGAATTTTTTGTAGAGATGGGAGTCTCCCTGTGTTTCCAGCCTGGTCTCAAACTCTTGGGCTCAGCCTCCCAAAAGTACT
Source organism: Cheracebus regulus (assembly GCA_963574635.1). Classification (NCBI taxonomy): domain Eukaryota; kingdom Metazoa; phylum Chordata; class Mammalia; order Primates; family Pitheciidae; genus Cheracebus; species Cheracebus regulus. The sequence goes on along the minus strand of CAUYQU010070669.1, from coordinate 50,599 downwards.
GGGATTACAGGCGGGAGCCAGTGTGCCAGGCCCTGTTCAAGCCTTAATAAATCAGAAATGTTAACTGCTCTAGATGGGGCAATGAATGACATCATTTGAAAACTTCTGTCTGGAACTAAGTTTGGAGCAGTTTCCTTTCTAGTGGTGGTGAAATCATAGACTGTCTAAGAAAGCTACAAATTTGAAATGGCTTTTTCACAGCCTGTTCCTCTGATTCCTCTAACACTTGAGATAATAATATATGTTGCGATTTGCGTGGTTGAAAGGGTCCTTTGAGTTTGGGAGCGCTGCAGTTTTTCAGTTGAAGTCTAAGACATTTAGACCATGGTGATTCTGGGTAGCAGTGGAACCAAGTGGTTCTGGTGCTGTGTCTTACTCTGGAACGGTTAATAGAGTCAAAGCGAAGTGTTTGCTCTTCCTAAAAGGCCTCTGCCTCTTCTGTCTTCTTTAAATTGGTAGCTCCAGCCCCAGTTAGAGAGTACTCAGTTTTTTTTTTTCCATGCAAACAAATAAACAAATAAAGCACTGTAGTACTTTCTGGAGCCAATACCCAGATGCTATTCAGGGAAGGGACGTTGCACAGACACTCTGTGGTCTGAACAGTGTGTATATTCTCTCTGGGAGTATTTTAAAGATGTAACTTGTACTGGTATTGTAGCCATCATTTATTGAATATAAACAGCTTTTATTTTGGGAGAAGAACAGATGTAAAAGTGTGAAATATAAAAGTTTACACATTTTGGGGGAGGGGGAAGGGTAGGAGGAACAGTGTTGCTTTAAAATCATGGTAACTCAGTCTAAGTCATTCCTTTGTTTTCTTTGAGTGACTGAAAATTAGCATGGGAAATCTGCTGGAACCTGACCAGCTGGGTACCTAAAGCTCCATTTAACTGATTGCACCAGAAAAAGTGCCAGTGGGTGATTATCATAGGTCCTCATCACTAGAAACAAAAAGGGTCCCTCCTCAGGAGGAAGCCTCTCTGTGGAGAGAAGAAATCGTAAATACTCAGTGAAATATGTATGATAGTTCAACATCTTAGAGAGTTACAGAGATCCGAACCCCAGACACAGGGTTTGCTTTCTAGATTGAAAGTCTGTTGAAGGAGTTTGAAGGCTGGGTGTGTCTCTGGGGTTTCTGAACCAAAGCTCTTGCCAGTTCTGCCCCCCAACCCCCTTTATTAGTATGTATGTTTGCAAAGGGTACCTGAGGGTATTCAAAGCAGCTGGGACATTCCTGTGACTATTAAGTTCTCTGTCCCTTTGAGGCCAGGTCTGTTTCTTTTCTTTTCTGGAAGCAAGGTCTCCTGTATCTCATTACTTGATACAATGCAAGTTGCATCAGATTTAAAGAAATAATCCCCGGACCTGACCCTCTTTCCTGTTTTCTCTGTGTGGTTGCTGCCTTCTGTAAGTTGCTGCTGGTTTGCAGGATTCAAAATTAGGATTTTGTCCCTGTGGAGACTTTGTTTAGTGTGCAAGGGATATATATATATATATATATATATATATATATATATATATATATATTTGACAAATATTTTGGTTAAATTTTCTATGATCATTAGATTTACTTCGTTGTTTAGTATTGCATTTTTATACTGAATTATTTCCACGGTGTTTTCAAATGGACAGCTCTCATAATTCTTTAAATAAACATAAGTGAAATTTGGAATGTGACTAAGTTATGAGGTCATGTGAACTCCACACTTCACAGACTGCAAGTCAAGCCTTTATCCAGACGATGCTTCATCCACAATACATGTAAATCTGAATTTAAAAATATACCTAAGAATATACATAAACTGGAACTCTCACACATTGCTGGTGGGACTGTGAAATAACCCAGCCACTTTGGAAAACAGTTTGTCTATTTCTGAAAAAATTAAACTTACTATATGACCTGGCAACTGCACTTCTGCGTATGTACCCAAGAGAAATGAAAACATATGTCCACACAAAATCTTGTGCAGGAGTGTTCATAAGGAGCATTATTCATAATGACCCAAAAGTGGAAACCACCCCAATGTCTATCAGCTGATGAACAGGTAAACAAAACATGGTGTTTCCATACAATAGAATACTATTACGCAATAAAAATGAACAAAGTACTGAATCAGGCTGAAACATGCATGAACCTCAAAATGTTATGCTAAGTGAAAGAAGCCAGACACAGCGATTGCATATTGTATGATTCCGTATGTATGAAATGTCCAGAAAATGCAAATCTATAGAGACAGAAAGTAAATTACTGGTTGGCTAGGGTAGAGAGGAAAACAGGGAGTGACTGTAAATGGGCCTGAGGGATCTTTTTGGGTGATAGAAATGTTTCAATATTGGATGGTGGTAACATGAGTGAATTTTATGGTATGAGTACCTCAATAAAAGTGTTAAAGTATAATATGCCTGAGACACTTCTTCATAGTTGACCAGCTCCACACAGCATGAAGGCAAATTCCCTAGTCAGGTCTCAGTGGTATTTCTAGGAAGGCCACCTCTTCAACGCCTGGAGAGATAGATAGGTTCTCTGATCCTGTCTTCAGCTTTCTAGGTATTTTCGTGTCATTCTTTATTCTGAAGGGCTTGTCATGTTTTATAAACATATTGATAATAATTTCCTTCAAAGTAAGGTACCCTAAATAACTTAATTCCTCTTGTAGAGAAAGAACTTTGGAGCCAGGACTGGGAGAGCTATTCCTGTCTAGAGCCATTCCTTACTACTCTTTCTGTTTTCTTAATGTTCCATGCTTTTCTCACCTCTATGCTGTTATGTTCACTGTTCTTGCTGCCTGGAACTCTTCCCCAGCCCCTATCATAATGTGCCATTTGTTAAAAAATTATTTGATTGTCTCCTTCCACACCCTCTTCCCACAGAAGAGACTAGAAGCTCTGCAAAGGCAAGCTAAGTTTTGTGTGTTCTCGTATCCATTTATTAATGAAATGATGCCTGCTCATGACTTACAGCATAGGCTAAACTCCTTAACTTAGCAAGGCCTTCTATGATCGAACCCTTCCCTACTTTTCTACAGTATCAGTAGCTACCCTCTATACACTGGATTTCCTCCATTGCCACCCCAGAGCAGTGTTGTTCCCGCAAAGTTGGAGAATTCCTTTCCTCAAATGATCAGAGCTCCTTTTAGCATCTCATCTTCCTGGAATCACAGATACCAGGTGTTTTTCAAATTCTAATGAGTTGTGGAGTGAGTTCAATGGGTTGCAATCAGATTTTGAAAAAAATATATAGAATAGAAAAATATTCCTAGGTTTACCATTACTATTACTTACCATTGCTATGATGGTGAGGGAAGGAAAGAGGCAGTAATCAAGAAGGAACAAGTTGTTGAAAACTGAGGTAGCCACCGTGGTCTTGAGAATACCCTCTAGAAAATGTGGAAGAAGGAAGAGGCTTAAGAGTCTGCAGAACTGAGTGGAGGCTTAGCTCCAATGACCATTGTGATCATTCGCCCAGCCTAGATTGGTCTTAGATATCATGAAAACAGGGGCAGAGAAAAATCATGGGTGCTGTCATATTATACATAGGAAAACTGTGTAGCCTTTCACCATGTGCCACAGTGAGGTTGACTAATGGGGAGAGTATGGCCCTTCCCCCGGAGTAGCAGGGAGACAAGAGTAGAATGTTTATGAAACTAGTGGAGACTGAGCACACCCTGAGTTTCTGAGGGCTGCTTGAGCAAGGTGTTGAGTGAGGGCCTGGCGGGTGGGTGGCACAGGCCAGTGGCACATGCTGGTCTTGGTTAGGGCAGGACTTTCAGTGAAAAATTCGTGGTCCAGGATTTGGTCCTAAGCTTCACAATTCCAAGAACTATGCTGCAATGTGGCCAGGGTACTGAGTCTCAGGTCACACTAACACCTGCATGTACCTGACACTGATCTGGAGCATAATTTATATAATAAGAATAGTAATACACACATACACACACACAGGCTAGTCGATTGAAGCAGTGAGAGAAGAGAAAGAACCAAATGTAATACCAATATTAATAGCTAATATCCTTTGTGACCACTTGCCATGTGTAAAGCGCTGGGTTAATTATTTTAATAAAAGTCTGGTGTTATTAATGCAGCCACATTTTGTGATATATATTATTCTAATTTTATAGATGTGGAAAGTGAGGCTTAAGTTAAGTGATTCATTGAAAATGATGGAGCCTGTTTTTGAACCTACTTTGGTCTGATTTTAAAACATAAAATGTAAGCATTGTGCTATTGCTACTTCCTGTTTTCTAAATACATAGTGGAAATGCCTTTCTAATGGTAGAGCTACTGTCTGCCCTCTGGAGAAGTGTACTTTTGATTTTGGAAGGACTTGGGACTTAGGATGCTGAAACTTTGATTGGAAATGTGCCTGACAGAGTTGGAATGAGGCTGGAATTGAACCTCAGCATGAAGTCCGAATTCTGATCCTGCCACGAGTGGTTGGACAGGGCTGGAAACTCACACAACCTCCCTTTTGTTAAACTGATCAAGTCACAAAACCCTTGTTACTAAGACACTTTCTTATGAAAAACATCAGTTAGGGTTTTTCTAGATCTAGATCTAGATCTATCATCTAGATCCCCTGGCTAAATCTCTACTTTTGTTTTTCTGTCTTGCTCTATTCACAGTCTATATCACCTGCATCTCTGTTTTGCTTTAGAATGATGTGTTCATAAGCCATTGGTTTATTTAAATTATAAGCTTCTCAAGGGCAGGAACTTCAGACACTTTCTCAAGTGACTTGATTGCATTTGCGTTCTGCAGTGTGCCTAACACGTCTTTCACCAGGACGTGTCTTCTGGGAGTCATCCTGTTTGGATCCTGCATCCCCACTATCACTGAATGGACAGGGGACTTGCTATGTAATTGTGAAAATACAATTTCATGTGTTTTTAGCCTTTAAGAGGAGAGACTGTGATTCTGGGAAAGCAAACCTTAACAAAGTGCAGGACCCCTGGGAAATGGAAAGACCTGTGTCCTAGGCAGCTGTGGGTCTTAACGCTGGCATTGTTAGAAACCTTCTAGGTGATATGAACTGTAGGGGGAAGAAGCTGAGAGGGCCCTGAGATGGTGAAATGGCCTCTATTCATTGCTCTTCTGTCTCCCCTTTAGACTTCAAAGTGGTTCATTAAGATAACAGACTATAAACCTCTTTATAAATACAGGCTCAGTAAATGAGTCACAGGTGAATTTTTATTGGTGGCAAGTCACTGTTCAGGTGCAGCAGTTATATTCCCACGTCTGTTTTATGGATTCTAAAAGTCACTGCCTATGGGGCAGCTTCCCCAGCGGCTTTCAGCATAGTGTGCAAAAGGGCATTTTGCTGCCTCATGGCGTGGATAGCTAGATAGCTGATTAACTGGTTATCAACTCCCCAGATTTCCTCAGTACCTGTCATTATTGGCACATTTTAGGCACTCAGATTTTTCTTTAACTAAGCTATCTGGAGACATCTAATTTTGCTTTACAAAAGCATGTGAGTGAGAAAGAGTGTTTCTAACAAAGGGCATCAAATGAAGTTCAAACATGGCCTTGGTGTGGGTGACAGATGATAGGTCGATTGCAGTTACCTGATAGGAATTGGGAGTGATGGAACCAACATGGTGGCGGATTTACTCTCAACTTCCTGACTGTTGGTGGAGAAAGGCCTGCCTCTAGCTGGTCCAGTCTGATACTAAAGGAGAGGATGAGCTGTTCTTCAGAGGCTACAGAGTTTGAATACATCATACAGCCATAAATCCCAGAAGCAGTTGCATGTATTAGCTTAGAAATAAATAGATCTTGGAGGCACAGGGTAAAAGCCTCCTCCTTCTGCCTGTGCTGGCATTTGTCTGTTTCTTTGTTTCATTTTTCGCTTCTAAATATTGATTAGCTTTAGTGAGTGCTCACTGGCTCTTGTGGTTATCCTACAGCTATAAGGTGGTAAGGCTCATGACAGTTAAATGGCATTCCTGGAACAGAGCAAAATGGAAGGGGTGGTCAGGTCTGCAAAATGCAGTTTAGCAAAAAATTCTATCCTGATGTCGCCCATGTTCTCTTCTGGGTACTTCCTACTAAGCTTGGGTACTTTGTTTCCTTTGCAAATGCAGGCTTTTGCACTTTACAGTAATCAGCTGATATGACTGCAATGAACTACGGCTTCCCTGGATAGAATCTTTGAAATCAAGGGTATTAAATTGACTCTTCCTTCCTCAGGTAATAATGAGTAGACATTCCAGCTATAAAGAAAGACTTAATAGATTCCAAGCTTTTATACTCTTTGGAAGCTGTAATAAAAAAAAAAAAAAAGAGAGAGAGAGAGAGAAAGAGGAACTGGCACAGATGCAGCCGTGCTTGATTTCATTCTTTTTGAGGGGTGTTAAGGTTTTTGACAGCCTGGCCAAATGATCCAAGGGTGCAAATGCACCCGCTCTGTGTGAGGTCAGGGACAGGGATGGCAAGGTAGATACACTGTCTGTTTGATGCAGATTTGTGCTGAAATGTTCAGATCTTCAACCTATTCTCAGTCTTTTGAAAATCAAGGCATGTAAATGGATGATGATGGCCTCTGTTGTCTGCTTAGGATTCTCCAGATGACAAGTTGGCAGAGCATTTAGCCAGAACATTTTTAGCACCACAGAGAGTAACTTGTTTAAAAGGTGACCATGAAATAATTTGGGCTCATTTGTGATCTTGTAGCTTGTCTTACTTGTTTTCAGAGTCACAGGAAGGAAAATGACTTAAGATTACATCAGGGGTTGGACTCCCTGGATTTGAATCTTGCTGCTATGGTTTACTAGCTTTGTAGCTTTTAACAAGTTATGTAAAATCCCTACGCTTTTCTACACCTGTGAAATGGAGATAATAATAACAGTACATGTAGGACTATTGCTGGAATTAAAAAGACATATTTTATGTGAAGTATTTATGACCTTACTTGCCATATTGCAAATATACAATAAATGTTCAATACATGCAAAATCAGCATCACTCTTGCAAACAATTTGAGAGCCTGCTCTGAATCTAGTGCAGTGCAAACAACTGGGTGTATGTAGGTTTACAAGCTACTAGGTTCTGCCTCCCAGAAGTTCAAAGTGTAGTGGTAGAAACAGATGTACAAATAGATAGAGTATCATCAGTAAGAGCACCAGGGTAGATGGCTAGCTGTATGGGGGCAGGGAGAAAGATGGAGGTAAGTGGACCAGATGGAGGGAAGGTCAGGAGTGGGAGTTTCATGGAGCTGCAATAACTTAAAGCAATTCTCAGTGATTCCCAGTGATCTGGTGGGAATGCCATTGATGTAAAATATTGATGTAGATTAAGTTTGCATGTGTTGTGTCTTAGAAGTTAGCTTTGTGTTTCTTCTATGCTGTCCTACACTATGCCCCACCCCAGAATAAACCATATCACTTCATGTCTGAGTTGTTGCATCTGTCTGTCTTGCCTGTCACCTTCTGATTCATTTCACCCTCTTCAATTTCTGGCTTAGGATCTGGAAACATTTTATATATGAGGTGTTACTTATTAATAAGCAATAATATGTGTTTCTTGCTTTGTATGAGAAAAACTAAAAATTGCTAATTAACAGCAAGGAACTGAAAACACAAAAAATGCCATTTAAGTCCCCTTATTTCTGTCTTAGGAAGTCTATTAATACAACATATTAGTAGACCAAAGGACATTAACTGTGGAGTCATTTCAACAGATGTCAAAAAGGCATGGGGTAAAATTTAGCAGTTATTTTTAATTAGAAAACAAAACAACTATTTTTAATAGGATTAAGAACATTCTTTCTTAACCTGATAATATGTCTAAAACCAATAATCATCTGCATACCGATCCTTTAAACACCAGAGGTTCTCTGTGATGGACGCTGTTGGTTCCCCACCCGTCAGCCATCCCCATCCTTTTTCTTGCTCACAGAGCTCTGAATGTGTTTTGGTGTTTTCCCTTCCACATTCTCAGAGAAAGTTGACCTCCACTTCCCCAGCATTGGGGAGGTGGAATAGATTAAGTCAGTCATTGAGATTTCATTATTTTTGTTGATGATTGGCTTAAGCAAGTCATTCAACATAACCTGTCCAATAAGAAGGCCAGAGGAAGACTTTCTGGGGGTTCCTGGGAAGGCTTTCCTCTCTTTTACAAGTAAATTTGTAAAATGATATTTTCCCTATCTTGGACATGGATATTATCTAAAGATTGTGTTGCTTAGATTTGCTCCAGCCATCTGGCAACCATGAGGGAAAGCCAGGAGAATCACAGAAAAGATAAATCAGGTCCCTACATTATTGAGCAACTGAATTAATCAACCCTGGAACTGGCCTGAATCCAGACTTCATGTTATATAGATAATACAGTTTCCACATTGTTTAAGCCACTCTCAGTTGTGGGTTTTTTTACTTACAGTTGCAAACATCTTAATTAATATATGTTCTTTTTAAAGTGAGGGATGATATCAAAGTGTCAGGAATCAGATAATAACCAACAATAATATATAATGTAATGGAAATGTTAGCCACTGAATAAAGGCAAAACGTAGAAGAAACAAGAATTATAAGAGCATGAGGGCCAGGCACAGTGGCTTATGCCTGTCATCCCAATGTTTTGGGAGGCCAAGGTGGGAGGACAGTTTGAGGCCAGGAGTTCAAGACCAGCCTGGGCAACATAGCAAGACCCTGTCTCTACAAACAATTTTAAAAAATTAGCCAGATGTAGTGGTGTGCGCCTGTAGTTTTAGCTTCTCAGGCAGCTGAGGCAGGAAGATTGTTTGAGCCCAGGAGTTTGAGACTGCAGTGAACTATGATGATGTCACTGTATTCCAGCCTAGGCAACAGAGCAAGACCTTGTCTCAAAATAAATAAATAAATAAAGTAAAATAAAGAATTACAAGATGACAGGGACAACCTTGTCATCATTTACAGATGATACCTTGAAAACTTAGAGAATCAATTAAAAATATATTAGAACAATAACAATTCAGCAGTGTGGCTGGATACAAAATAAATATACCCAAATCAATAGTATTTTTATTAGCCAAGGAAAACAATCAATTACAAAATTTATTTGAAAAAAAAGATACCCTTTGCTAGGCATGATGGCTCACGCCTGTAATCCCAGCACTTTGGAAGGTGGAGGCGGGCGGATCTCCTGAGGTCAGGAGTTCAAGACCAGCCTGGCCAACATGGTGAAACCTGGTCTCTACTAAAAATACACAAAAATTAGCTGGGCATGGTGGCGGGCACCTATAATCCCAGCTACTTGGAAGGCTGAGGCATGAGAATCACTTGAACCCAGGAGGTGGAGGTTGCAGTGAGCCGAGATCGTGCCACTGCACTCCAGCCTGGGCTACACAGTGAAACCCTGTCTCTACTAAAAATACAAAAAATTAGCCAGGCATGGAGACTCTGCCTCAAAAAATAAAAATAAAAAAAAAGATACTCTTAATAACAAAAAGTGTGAAATATCTAGAAATAAATTTAATAAGAAATCTGCAGGACTTATATGAGGAAACAATTAAAACCTAACAAGAGACATACTAAAGGCCTGAATTAATGCAAAAATATACCATGTTTCTGAACAGGAAAATTTAGTAATATTATTCCCATATTAATGTGGAATTCCAATAAAAACATTAAGCAGGAATTTGTTTTAGGACCTGACAAAATTATTTTAAATTTTATTTGGATATATCATATGAGGATAGCTTTTTAATCTGCTGGTATAATTTGTGTTTCTGTTGTGCACATGTGCTTGTGTGTGTGCATGCACGTGTGCGCATATGTGTTCTGTGTGCTGCAATATTTGCTGCGTAAAAGTTTTAACAGTTACACATAGTAGATTATGATTTTTATTAATATAAACACTCTGTTTCAGGTAATGACTTTTCCTGGGAATTACATTTGGTTTTGTAAGACTTTTTGTTTGTTTTCCTCTGTGTTTGCTCAATTATGTATGATTTTCCTTTTATTTCTACAATTTGTCTTGATTTTTATTTGCTGTATCACTTGAAAGCAGCATATCTAGTAAGATTTACTTTTTCAACCCAATATAAGAGGTTCCTTTTAAAAGAGGAGTTTAAACCATTTGGTTTTACAGTCATAAATGGTATGTTTCATCTCTTTTCATTTTATTTATTCTACTTTTTAAAGTGTTTTCTTTGTTTTTCTATATAGACTGTTTTCAAAAAGCCAAGTAGAATATATACTTAAACCTGTAGTTCTCTAATTATGCAAGTTAATTTAAAAAGAAACCCTTTAATGTCCCCCTGCACAATAAAGAGTCGAGTGAAACTTTATTTCCCATACCCTGACCTAATGCTTTTCCTGTAGTTTCCAGTGTTTGTTAATTTAATTTGATGCTATAGATTAAAAATACATTATATTATCAATTTAATATTATATGCTTATTTTTTAAATTTTAAATTAAAATGTGAAGATATTAAGTATGATTAATGTTTTTCAAGAATGCTTTTAGCCTTTTGCATTTAATTGGTTATTACATGAAATTAGGCATTTCCTGCTCTATTATATTCTCGAGTTCTTTATTTTGATTTTTTTATTCACTTAGCTGGAATGTGTACTTTGAATTGTTTTTTGTGAAAATGTTATACATGTGCAATGTTTTATGAGGTTTCACACAGCTTAAAATTTTTCTTTTGCCTTTTTTAGATGAACAGTAATTTGTCTGGGAATATAATTATTTGATCATAAACTTTTTCTATCCAATTATAGATGTTTCATAGGTTAGTGGTGTTCAATATTATGAAAGAGAGGCTTAGAGCTAATTTGATGTGTATTACTTTGTAGTGAACCTGATTTTCTCTCTGGTTAGTTGTAAGAGTTTTGGAAAATAATGGAAATTACTTTTTTGGGCATAGGTATAGGGTTTGTTTTCAGTTATTTTGCTTAGAAGTCAGTGTGGTTTTGCTCCTGGGAGCAGGTTTTTGTCCACATGTGAATATTTACCTCTATTATTTTTATTTTTGGTTCTGTTCCTTACTATTGAATTTCTTCCTGCTTAGTTTGGATCTCTGTGATCTGTGTTCCCTATATATCACCTTTTCCATATTTATTTTTGTATCTGTCTTTTGAAATTGCATCTGGTTGTGATCATGTTTGTCGTTCACAGCATGGGTATAATTTTCCACAAGTCGATTGTGTTCTGTATTGCTTCCAGCTTTCCTTTTACATCTTAGACTTCCTCATATTTTTTCTTTTCATTTCTGTCCTCATTTCAGTCTTTTCTTCTCTTTTGCCTATTGCCTCCTGTCTTAAGGGGGCCATCATCTCTTAGAGTTATTTTGGTTTGGAGACACTACTGAAGCTGCATTCTGGATTGGCGCTATTAGAGGAAAAAAAAGAAAAAATAAATAAATAAATAAAAAGAAATTGCATTCTAAACTTTTTATATGTTATGTTTTGCATGTTTTCTTCTGAGTTGTCAGGATACAATACAAAATAAGGAAAATCAATAATTTCTCAGGGTCACACAGGCTTATTGTTGTGTTTCTGTTTACACATTCTCAAACAGAGGTAATGAACCAGTCTTGGGATCTGCCAAAAGGCAGGATGTAAGGTGCCAGCCTGGGTGGCAGCCTTTTGGTGAGTGACTTCAGCAAATTCTAATGCCAATCTTCATGTGTTCAAATTCTGTGTAGAATGTCCTAATTTCTCTGTGACTCAGTTTGCTTATCTATAAAATGGGAATAATGATTTTACCAATTTCCTGGTGGTGGTGTGTAGATTAAATCAAATGATATATGAAAAAAAGATGCAAAAGCAGTATCCTCCTAAGTGTAGAAATAAACTATTGTACTAATGCATGCATAAAACAAAAATGTTTCTAAAATTATTTTTAGATTTTAAAAGTTAATGTATGCTCACTGAAAAAAAATTGAGTATTACAAAAACAGTAAATAGTAAAAAGAACATGTAAAATCTTCACTCAGAGGAATACTGGATAATATTTTGGCACATTCATCTCCAATATTTCTGTTTATGAGAAAATTATATTAAAAAGAATGTACTTATATTGAACCCTGGACATTTTGGCAATAAAACTCTAACGAAACTAAGTATACAAAAATATGTCAAGACTGGCATGGCAGCTACCATTGTGTTCTGTTTGCAGTAGATATGAACATAAAGTTTGTTAATATGGAGGATAAATGGAGCATATTATACTATTCCTAGACATTTTTGTGTTAATCACTATTTTCCTTTTCATCCAGGAGACAACATTTTCATTTTGTACTCTTCTTTTGTAAGAAAGTTCTTACAAAAGATTCTTTGCTTAATTAATTTAACCTTTCTGAAATATAGCTGTCTAAAGAGCCAAAACAAGCAGGATGAACCTGTGAAATAAGTGCGTAACTCATTATTACCGGGTTTCTTCAAACCATAATGTTAAATCTGGTTCATCTCGGCTTGGCTCTACTTTTTATCTTCTGCAACATGCAAATTGATTAAAATTAATGTCTACTCTTCTCTTGGCAGGAATTTTTATTTAGCTATCTTCTCCTGTATTCACCGTTAAAGTATAACCTGAAAACTCACAACTGTATTTCCAAAGTTGAAATATAAAGGAAATGCAAAAGCAGATTCTCTAATTAATAAGATTAAGCCATTTAATATTAAATGATTTATTATTAAATAGGATTTATTTTTGTTATTTATTTAATATTAAATTAGATTATTTTAAACAAGCTCTTAATTAAAACAATATTAATTTCATTTCTTTTTTTTTTTTCTGTTTTTTTGAGACAGAGTATCACTCTTTGGGTCAGGGCTGAATGCAGTGGCACAGTCTTAGTTCACTGCAGCCTCAAATTCCTGGGATCAAGCAATCCTCCCACCTCAGCCTCCCAAGTAGTTAGGACTGCAAGTACACGCCACCATACCTGGCTAATTGTTTTATTTTTTGTAGAGACAGAGCCTCCTTATGTTGCCCAGGCTGGCCTCAAACTCCTGGGCTCAAGCGATCCTCCCACCTCAGCCTCCCAAAATGTTGGGAGGTTTATAGTTTATGTTTAAAAAACAGATTATTATTGTTGTTTAGCATGACGGCATTTTGTTTTTGCTTTTATTTTTTAAAATTAGGGGTAGAGGTAAATTTCACTTGATGTATATTGCAATAAAATTACTTGAAACAGTATTGCAAAACTAAAGTTTCTTGAGGGGTATCTATATGCTAAATACCGTATTTAGTGTTTTGCATATTGTTTAGTTGATAAGATCAAATAATGTAAGGCAGTATTTCATGTCAGTAGTTCTTAAACTTTAGTATACATTAGCCTTACCTGAGGAGCTTGTGAAATTATAGAGAGCTGGGCTCTATCTACCTCTAGAGATTCTGAGTCAGTAGGTGTGGGATGGGTCCTCAAAATTTGCATCTGAACAAGGTGATGCTGATGCTACTAGTTTCAGGATCACATTTTGAGAATCACTGAGATGAACCACACAGGAGTGGTAAGGACAGCAAATTGCAGGGTGCTGTGGAAAGAATGCTGCCAACCACTCCTGGTTAGGATGTATATGAAAGGCTTCTGGGGCAAGGTAGGATTTGAGCAAGACTTTGATGGACAACTAACATAGAGTAGAGAAGAGGGGATGGAGGAGAGAACAACCGGAGAGGGAACGATGTAGGCAGCCATAGGGAGGTAAGAACGTAAAATGCTTGTTTGAGGGATGGCGAGACCATCTGAAAGGAGGAAGGGATTCTTGCTGTATTAGGGAATAAGACTGAACAGGCGAATAGAGGCTGGATTTTTGAAGATTTTTAATATCTGGTTAAAGAGTTGTACTGTACTTTGCCTAGGCAAGAAACTAGGGTGGGGGAATATAAGAATTTTAAAGGGGGAAATGTATCTAGTAGAAAATGTATTTAAAAGAAAAATAAAAACAGCCAAAATCAGGCCCTAGGTAATATTCTCTTGCTCTCTCTTAACTTCTGAAGAGTATGTGGAGCCAATAAATATTATTTATTAGATGAGCGATATGGGCAAAATAGTCTTTTAGAAAATTAAGCTGGTGGCATTGTAGAATAAATTGTAGAGGGCAGAGGGAGACTCTTGTAGAAATCCTAGTCTTGAAGAGGTGAAAGTTTTTATTTGGGGAACATGATATCCTTAAAATAAGTAGGGCAGTTGGAATAATGCAGCTTGCTTTGTGGAGTGGTGGTTAGCATGGAGTGCTTGGTTTTGGCTTGGTGAACTTCGCAGGGCAGCATGACTTCTAACTGGAATGTGGAACTCATGGTTGTGGATCTAGAGCTTGAGCTTGAGAGACAGGTGAAAATTAAACATAGGAATAGAGTGCTTGATGGATTGATAAATTCATTCATTTGTTCAATTAACAATGTCTCAGTCACTGAACTGGGAGCTAGAGACCCTCTGAACAGTGAGAAAGGCTGTGAGAGTGTAAGGTCTGGGCATTGTAGCTTCAGGGGGACACAGGACAGAGTTCAGAGGATGCTGTGTTTGAGAGAAGAGAAGAAAAAGAAGGAGAGGATGAAAGAGAAAGAGGAGGCTGTGGAAGGAATGATTACAGCCATCACATGTAAATCGGGATGTTAGATTTCCCACCGCGGAGAGAATTTGAGGAAGGAGGTAATAAGGCAGTGCTGGATGCTGCAGCACAGAATTGCAGCTACTGGGTTGCATGACTGGACTATGCTGGTTGTCCTGAAGGAGTGCTGTTTGGAAGAGGAGAATTATCTGTACTGGAATGGGGTGGGGGCGGGGGCAGAGTCCTCGAGGAAGTGAAGACCGCGGATTCAGAGCAATTGTTCAGGAAATTTAGTGTCAAGCATTACGAGAGATTAGGACAGCAGAAAGCTAACAGGCTTTCTTTTCTTAAAGTGAGGAAGACCTTTGGGTGGTTGACCATAGGGGGCAGGAAGCAATGGTGAGGGAGAGATAAAGCTATGACCCTGCACTCTTGCTCATCTCAATACAGAGCTGCTCCATTTTTCTAGTTTCTGGGGCCAACTCCTTGGGAGTCACTTTGACTCCTCTCTTTCTCTGCACTGATCATTGGATCCATCAGAATTGTACTTTATCTTCTTAAAAAATATAACCATAATCCAACTACTTCTCACTTACTATCAACTTTCTCCTGAATTATTGGAAGTCTCCTAACTGATCTCCCTTCTCCTTCGAACTTGAGTCTGTTCTCACCCAGTGTCTAAAGAGATCCTAATAAAGCTTAAGGCGGATTATGCCACTGTACAAAATCTACCAGGGACTCCCTCTCTTTTATTATTCACTAGAGTAAGTATTGAATTCCTTACAGTAACCTACAAGGCCCTGCCAAACCTAACCTGCTCCCCCCACCCCTAGCTCCAAACACACACCCTCCTCATTCCTCATTCCTCAGGCTCAAGCCCTCCAGGAGACTGCGACCTTCTCCCACCCAGAAATGCTCTTCTTCAAATATCTGCTTGGGCTCTCTCCTCTTTTGGGTCTTTGTTCACATGTCATCTTCTAAGTGAGATCTCCCAGGACACTCTTTTATATGTTGTAACTGGCTGGGTGCAGTGACTCACGCCTGTAATTCCAGCACTTTGGGAAGTCAAGGAGGGTGGATCGTGAGGTCAGAAGATCAAGACCATCCTGGCCAACATGGTGAAACCCCATCTCTACTAAAAATACAAAAATTAGCTGGGCGTGGCGTCTTGTGCCTGTAGTCAACTCGGGAGGCTGAGGCAGGAGAAATGCTTGAACCCGGGAGGCAGACGTTGCAGTGAGCCGCGATTGCGCCCCTGCACTCCAGCTTAGCGACAGTAAAACTTTGTCTCAAAAAAAAAAAATTGTAACTCCATGGCACTTATCACCTGACTGAAGTATTTTATTCCTGTCCCTGCCTCCTAGGCTGTAAACTCCACAAGGGTGAGCCATCTTTCCCTTGATTTGTTCATTGCTATAGTCCCAGTGGCTAAAATGCCTTTTAGAAAGGTAACTCTAAGTGAATTTTTAATTAATGCAAGAGAAAGTGGGCAAAGTTATTGAGAGAGAAAGGGCTAGAGGGTAATAATAATAGCACTTTTGTTATATACCCTGCTCTGTGGCAGGTGCTTTAATATGTTACTGTGTTTAAATCTTATGACTGACTTGTAATGTGAGCATTATACTCCATTTTAAGCTGAGGAAACTGAGTATTGGGCACATAGTTAATAAAAGTGTAAGCTAGTAGATTACGGAAGCAATCTAATATGCCTAAGCAAAAGGGATCAAAGGCAGAGGATTTAATCTCAGAAGTCAGGAAGGATTTTTCTCAAATAAGAAGAAAGGAAGAGAAGAAACATAAGAGCTGAGATGGAAAGGAGAATGTGAGAGGAAATCTTTCTGATGACCTTGATTTTTCTCAGTAAATAAGGAAGCCACCTTATCTGTTGAGATGGAGAAGAGGTGACTGGGGTTTTAGGAGGGCAGGAAAGGTATGAAGTAGGCCTATCTGGGCAGCTCTGATGAAGATATAAATTAACAGTAGGGTTCCTGAGATGTGTTTATGGCCCAGCCAGAATAATGAATCAACTAACAAAAGCATGTTAGCAATGGGTGGTGTCTTTGTGATCCATTAATCCAGCTCCCAAATTTTACATGGCATCATTCTGTATCCCTTTTGTCTGTGATCTACCAAGACCCTGGGCACTTCCACTTATCTTGGAGGATCTTACATCTGTTTTCCATTTGCTTGTTGGTTTGTTTATGATCATTTTTGTGTGGTATTTGTCCAGCTGGGCTGCAATTCAACAACTGAATCTCGCTCTTCATTGACCTCTCCAACTCCAGCGACCTTCATCTCTCTCCTCCTCTGTCACCTGTGCCCGAGGCTGGACTTCAGGAGGCTGTGTTATTGCCAGGAAAGCAGAGAAGGGTTAGCGTTGGCAGAGTGTGGTGAGAAGGGGCTGATGGACAGGTGCCCAGGAGTGGGGAAGCCCTGGAGATTCTGGAGAGGTTGGGGCCCCAGTTCAAAGAGGGGGAAGGTTGAGTCAAGGTATACCTGAATACATCTCATTCCTGTTAAAAATAGTTTTATACAATTCCAAGACGATTTTGACGTTTAAAAAGTAGGCATTTTTACATTCATGGTGCTGTCATTTCTTTTTTGTTTCTTGTTTTTTGAGAGAGTCTTACTCTGTCACCCAGGCTGGAGTGCAGTGGCATGATCGCTGCTCTCTGCAACCTCTGCTTCCCTGGTTCAAGGGCTTCTCCTGCCTCAGTCTCCCGAGTAGCTGGAATTACAGGTGCGTGCCACCACGCCCGACTAACTTTTCTGGTTTGTTTGTTTGTTTTGAGATGGAGTCTCGCTCTGTCACCCAGGCTGGCGTATAGTGTTGTGATCTTGGCTCACTGCAACCTCTGCCTCCCAGGTTCAAGCAATTCTCCTGCCTCAGCTTCCTGAATAGCTGGGATTACAGGCGAGCGCCACCACACTTGGCTAATTATTGTATTTTTAGTAGAGACCGGGTTTCACCATGTTGTCCAAGCTGGTCTCGAACTCCTGACTTAGGTGATCTGCCTAACTCAGCCTCCCAAAGTGCTAGGATTACAGGTGTGAGCCACCGTGCCTGACCACTTTTCTATATTTTTAGTAGAGACAGTTTCACCATGTTGGCCAGGCTGGCTTCAAGCCCCTGACCTCAAGTGATCTGCCATCCTCAATCAGCCTCCCAAAGTGCTAGGATTACAGGCATGAGCCACTGTGCCCAGCTCTTCCCTTTTTTTTTAGACAGATGCACCCATGTTGTTCATAGTAAAACATTTAAAAAATGTAGAGGAAAAAAATTATTATGGGAATATTTGCTCCATAGAGTTAAAGGTAAATACTCTGCAGGAATGGGAAACAAATATAGCATGGTAAATAAATTTGCAGATAGTCTATCTAATTACATATACTTGCCTGTATATTTAGCCATAGAGGTGTTAAAAAGTTGGCATTTATGTTGGTGTGAACTAACGTTACTATTAATAACATTACTAATGTTTAGCTGAGAAGAATTGTTAGTTTGTACACCAGTCTTTCAGTACTTGGCAGCTTGCTTAAACTGTGGTTTTTGAAATTTGGACATGTATGTTAAAAACAAGTATTAATTTCATTTCTTTGTTCCAAAACACACAGATTTGTCATACATAAATTGAATGGGAGTGCAAATAAATGCAATGTACCAGTTTATGTGAACTCAGATTTTTTTTAATGCAAAGAGTTCTATGTTAAATAATTTGAGTGATTGTAGTCTTTTCTTCTATTTAGTAACATGTGCCCAGATTTATATAGCTATGCAATAAATACCTATGCACATGCTCACACAGTGTTACTCCTTGACTCATTTGCACGTTGTCTAAAATATCTGTAATTTTAGCCATGGAAGGTCATTAAAAAAGAAGGAAAGTTCAACCTGGGCTTAAAATGGCAATTAGAATCACATATTTGCCTTGGAGAAGGGATGCAATAGTCTGCACAGTTCAGCTTTTTCATTTGTGCAGATGAAGATCCCGGAGTTCTGAAGATTTCCATCGTTCAAAGCCACTGGGCTAGGAAGTGTTCGAGCACTAATGAGAACTCACTAATGTTAACTCCTTTGTATCAACGAAGGGAATGCTTGGTTGATTGAAAAATTTGTTTTCAACACAGTTTCACAGGCATATGGCTCTTCAAGGGTCAAGACCAACCTAGGGTCCCATGGTATTCATCTTTGTATCTGAGTGCATAGCACAGTTTCCGGTATATAGTAGGTGTTTGGTGAATGCATGATTTCTGAAAGTAAGTTTATTTCTTCAGTTTGATAATTTTTTTTAAAAAGTATTAACAAAACACAAAAGGCATTTTGAGAAAGTCAAGTTTCAAAAACAAAATTAATGAATTAAAACTGAAGCTAGGGAATTGGTTTTTTTGACTATATAAAAATTGCCTTTATGATTATAGTCGGACTTACTAATTCCCATAAGTAAATGGCCCATTTGTAAACAGTGTGTTTAGCTTGAATGCATATGTAAAAACGTGGTGTAAGTGTGTGTTAGCGATTTTATATTTTATTCATGTATGTCTTTTACTACTTTATCAATATATATATTATATTTTACTTAACATTGTCAGAGAATGCATTAAAATTAATGTTCCCTGAGACTTATAAAAAGGATCTATCCAATGGTTTAGTCAAACTAACTTTACAGAATGTTCTGTAATTGGTGAATATTGTGCTAGGTCCTTCTTTACTAATCATTTTATTTAATTCAGTGTCACAATAATATTGTTTGTTGTTTTTATTTACAGACAAAGCACAGAAAAGTTAAGTCTTTCTCAAAAAAATTTACACAACTGGCCAGGCGTGGTGGCTCACTCCTGTAATCCCAGCACTTTGGGAGGCTGAGGTGGGAGGATCACGAGGCCAGGAGTTTGAGACCAGCCTGGCCAGCGTGGTGAAACTCCATTCCTACTAAAAATACAAAAATTAGCCAGGCATGGTGGCGTGCGTCTATAGTCCCTGCTACTCGGGAGGCTAAGGCAGGAGAATCATGTGGCTGAGATCACACCACTGCACTCCAGCCTGGGTGACAGAACAAGACTCCTCCATCTCAAAAAAAAACAAAATAAAACAAAAACCACAACTAATCAGGAGCAGACCTGGGTCTTCTGATTCAGTGTCCCTGTTTTTTATCCAGCAAACCAGCCTGGCTCTGAGGTTAGCATGTTCATATGTTATCTTATGAAGTATAGTTGGGGTACAGCTGGAGGTGAGTTGAAAAAATTTCAGCAATATGTATTTTTAAATAGCTGAGAACTATAGTGTGCAACCACAGGCACCCAAAAGGGCTGATGGTACCATGACTGCAGAAGGAAAGTACGCATCCAGGTTGGATCACAGCATCCCTTATACGCAGGCTCATGAAGGGGCTATGGAACGAGGAGTGTGAATTATAGATGATAAGCTGGTAGGCTGTTTCCCAAAAGGACTCATTTCAGATGGGTGAATTTATCACAATGGGTCAGTTCTGCCAGTCAGGCTCAGGGACCTCACTTTGTATTTTCTGGGGTATGTGCATGCGTGTGTGTGTGTGTATGGGTGTGCAAGCAGTGGAAGGCAGTTTCTATATCTTGTTTAGTACATTGAGCCAATTTATTAAATCACAGTGAGAACTAGAACTATCACAGGCACTCAGTTTATGTGGAACTAGTATATGCATTTTTTTGGTCCAAGTGATAGAGAGACTTACTTTACTCGTCTAACCTGGCCTTTCATATCCTAGTGATGGAGCCAGTAGAAAAGGGTAGGGTTTGTACAGTAGTCCCCCTTATCTGTGGTTTCATTTTCCACAGTTTCAGTTACTTACAGGCAACCACGATCTGAAAATATTAAATGGAAAATCCCAGAAATAAACAGCTCGTAAGTTTTAAGTTGTGCACTGCTCTGAGTAGCATGATGAAATCTCGAGCTGTCCCACTCTGTCTGCCCAGGACGTGAATCAGGCCTTTGTCCAGTGTCTGCACACTATAGATGCTGCCCTCCCTTTAGTCACTTAGTAGACCTCTTGATTGTCAGACCAGATTGACTGTTGCAGTCTTGCAGTGTTTGTGTTCAAGTAGCCCTCATTTTATTTCATAATCGCCCCAAAGTGCAAGAGTAGTGATGCTGGCATATTGTTACAATTGTTCTATTTTATTATTAGTTATTGCTGTTAAGTTTGTATTGTGCTTAATTTATAAGTTAAAGTTTACCCTAAGTATGTAGTATAGGAAAAAAAATAGTGTATATAGGGTTCAGTAGTACTCTTGGTTTCAGGCGTCCACATATTCTCTACAGATAAAGGAGGAGCTGTTCTGTGGCAGAGATGGGAATAGAACTCTCACGTCCTCTGGTTTTGGAATGGAACTGGGTCTCAGAAGTGCTGGAGATGTGGGCCTACCTTGAGTGTTGCTACTCCTTTTTATTGCTTGCCTTCACATACTGAGCAGTTTTATTGTTTATTCACATGGAGAGCTGGAATAGTGGCAAAATTAAAGTAAAAATAAACCTAAAAACTAGTTTAGGACTGGATGCTAGAATACAAACTCCTGTAGGCAGGGACCAACTCTGTTTTTTCTGCATATCCCAAGAGACTCCAGAGGCCCCGGGCCAGCTGGTCCTGTCTTACCAACACTTAATGAAATGTTGGTTGAAATAAAAACTTCCATAAGTCAGGCATGGCTCAGTTAATCAGTCAGCAAATATTGACTATGAGCTTCGGGCATTGAAAGAATTTTGATCGCTTGGAAATTTGTTGTAATTCTCCCTCGGAACTAACTATGCTAAAAGCCATCTTGGTTTTAGTGACATGCCTCTCCTTGAGCCACAAACACGTTCATAGAACAGCAAGCTTATAGGTGAGTGGCACTGACTCTGTTGTTGGAAATTGAAAAATGAGTGCTTCTACTTCTGCACTAGCTGCTAAAAACCTGTGGTCAAATTCAGTGCCTGAACTTTGAAATCGTTCATCTCAAAAAACAGATGGGCTATTTTCTGATTAATACTAATAATTTCAACAGTAACCATTAGTTATCACATGCTCAGTACTTGTCAGATGCTGTGCGTTACCTCGTTTCATTTTCACACCAGCTGAGAGCAATTGCTGTGCTAGCCCCACTTCACAGAGTAGAGGGACTGGAGGTTCAGAGA
Source organism: Cheracebus regulus (assembly GCA_963574635.1). NCBI lineage: Eukaryota > Metazoa > Chordata > Mammalia > Primates > Pitheciidae > Cheracebus > Cheracebus regulus. The sequence goes on along the minus strand of CAUYQU010070669.1, from coordinate 28,975 downwards.
CTGGCCCAAGGTTACACAGCTAATGAGTGGGAGCATTGGGATCTGAGCCCAGGACTTCCTTCAAAAGCTCTTTGTTTTTTCATTCTTAGGCAATCATCTTGAGCCTTGTCTATTTGTTTATTATTTTTTAAACAGTTTTCTTGTGATGTAGCATACAATTCACCCATTTGAAGTATTCAATTCAATGGATTTTTGTATATTCACAGAGCTGTGCAACCATCAATACAATCAATTTTAGAACATTTTTATCACCTCCAAAAGAAATGTCATTCCATATTTCCCTTCAACACTATCCCCATCCCAGCCCTAAGCAATCACTAATCTACTTTCTGCCTTTATAGATTTTCCATTATGGACATTTAATCTAAGTAGGTTTATATAACATGTGGTGCTTTGTGACTGGCTTCTTTCACATAGCATATGTTATAAACTGAATGTTTGTGTCCCCTGTAAATTCATATGCTGAAGCCCTAACCCTCAGTGTGACTATATTTGGAGATGGGCCCTTTGAAGAAGTAATAATGGTTAGAGTCCAAAGCTTGGGCCCTAATCTAATGGGATTAATATACGTACCAGAAGAGACACCAAAGAGCTTGCTCTCTCTCTCCCATATGGGGACACAGTGGAAAGGTGACCATCTGCAAGCCAGGAAGAGAACCCTCACCAGAAACTGACCCTGCTGGACCTCAATCTGAGATTTCTAGCTGGACCACGATCTGAGATTACTGTGAGACAGTAAAATTCTGTGGTTTAAACTATCCAGTCTGCGGTATTTTGTTATGGTAGCTCTAGAAGACTAATACATACCATGTACTAGTAGTTTATTATTTTTTATGACTGAATGATATACCATTGTTATGGATATACCAATCTTGTTTATCTATTTATCAACTGATGGACGTTTGGCTATGATCTCCCATCCCTTCATTCTCCCCACCCTACCCTAAAGCAACCACTAAACTACCTTCTGTCCCTGTAGATTTCTCTGTTCTAGACATTTCATACAAGTGAAATCATATAATCTTGTGACTGACTTTTTTCATTTAGCATGTTTCAAGGTTCATCCATGTAGTAACATGTATGAGTATTTCACTCTTTTTTTTTTTCTTGAGACAGAGTCTCACTCTGTCACCCAGGCTGGAGTGCAATGGCATATTCTCGGCTCACTGCAACCTCTGCCTCCTGGGTTCAAGCAATTCTCCTGCCTCAGCCTCCCAAGTAGCTGGGATTACAGGTGGGCACCACCATGCCCGGCTAATTTTTGTATTTTTAAGTAGAGACAGGATTTCACCATGTTGGTCAGGCTGGTCTCGAACCCCTGACCTTGTGATCTGCCTTCCTCAACCTTCACTCTTTTTAATGACTAAATAATATTTTGTTGTGTGGAGATTGTAAATGTCATTTGTCTATTCATCAGTTGATGGACATTTGGATTATTTCTACCTTTGGGCTATTATGACTAATGCTGCTATGAACATCTGTATACAATGGCTTATCTATGTGTACATACATTTTCATTTCTCAGGAGTAGAATTGTTGGGTCATATGGTTTGGGCCACGTTTTAGTCTCTAAGGTTCTGTGAGTCCTTTTGGAAGTTGCCAGAGTACTCAAAGTATGTAAAGGTAGCACAATACAGAAGAATTACCAAAGGGTTTATGCTGTATTTTTGAAATTTGATAATTACGTTTCCCCCCTCTGCTCCACATAGGAACACTCAATGGAATTATAGAATCTTAGAATTGGAAGGCAAGTGAGAGGTGACCTAGTCTCACTGTTTAATTTTAAAGATGAGGAAATCAAAGTTCAGAGACTGACTCACTTCCCAGGATTGTACAGCTGGGTCATGGCTGGACTCGGACCAAACATGTAATCTCTTTTTCTCTCAGGCAGTGTTTTCCACTGGGGTAAGCTCTCAAAGACGGAGCAGTTCTTAGGAATGAGGCTCAGTTGCTGAAATAAAGATGCTTCATATATTGTTTCCCCCTGGCTGAAGTCTATCTGGAGTGACATTCTAAAACTAGGTCATGGTAATTCTTTGGGATATGCCATGTAGCCTTAGAGAAAGCTTGTCTTTCAAGGCCCTTTGATTATAGGAAGGGGTGAGGTCCCAGGGAGGTGGTGGGCTTGATGATTGTCGCAAATGGGTGCTAGTAAGTATTAAAGAAACACAATTGTTTAAGTTCAGTGAGCAATCTGATTTCAGTAAAGTAGAATGAGAACGTCTCAGAGTCCGATGATCCAGGACGTTTACAAATGTCAAGATTAGCAAATAGAAATGGAAATTTAAAAAGCAAGGCATGAAATGAGAAGTGGAAAGTTAAATGGTTTTTAAATGTGATAATACCTTTCACAGTGCCAGAATCAATTCATTAAGTTCTAAAGAAATAAGCAACTATAAAAGTTCTCATTGAAGAGGGTTAGTGAAGATGCATTTAGTATGAATGGGGAGAGATATATAAATCATGATACTGCCAAGTTACTTGGTGAAACAAGCCTTTGTTAGCCGAAATAGATAAAGAGTATTCAAAATAGCTTACTAAATGCTCTTACTGGCACCTCAGTTTGAAATAAGATATGCTACTGACTTATTGAGTCACTTATTGAATATTTTATATATAGAAAGAACATCTTGATTTTATAATTTCTTCAAAACATATTTTATTTTGAGATGTGAAGAGTAGTTTTATTGCTAAACATTTCATGAAATATATGAAATGTTACATTTTGTAGCACAGAGACATTTCAAGGTCATTTAAAAATTGAACCAAATAAATCATCATTATGTGTTCTAAATTAAAGTATAGTAATTTTTAAAATTCAACAACCATTTAGGAGCTATATACCGTATGTAAGCCATTGTTTGCTTCTTAGAAATGCAAAGATTAACCAGGTATCATTTCTACTGCCAGGGAATTTATAATTTAGTGGATGATGCCGTATTTAATAAGAACTTTATTGGCAAGAGTGAGAAAGAAAGACAATAATAGAAGTGTAAAGGACAGGCCTAGGAAATATAGTTTTCATAATCATCTTGTAAATAAGGATTTATAAAGCCTGTCTCCTCCAATTAGTATTAAAGATGTCCTGTGGAGGCTAAGCCCTGTTGAATTCAGGATATAGACATTACTGTGATGAGATGTATGTAACTGGAAAAGGACATGATATATATGGAAAACACTTACTGATTACTTGCAGGGATGAGTAGTGACAAATTGGACATTGGCTTTAAATATTGTAGAGTAAATGGGTTTAGCTGATGAAGCTTTTGTAAGCTATGCTGTCCATATTCAACGTTTTTATTTTACAGCTTCCCCCTGCAATCCAAGATCCAACTATTTTTTTCTTAATCTAGTAGATCCTCTACAGCTTATTTGTTTTTCCTGATACTAACTTTTTTGAAGAGTCCTGGCCAGTTGTCTTGTAGAATGCCCTACATTGAGGATATGTGATGATTTCCTCATGATTACATTCAGGTTACATATTTTTAGCAAAAACATTTCATGGCTGATGTTGAGTAGTTCTAGCTGTATCAGATTAGGGGCATATGATGTCAGGTTGTTATTCTCTCACTTGATGATTGCCAATTCACTGTCATATCTACAAAAATCCAGGAAATAACTTGGACCTTCTTCTCAAAAAGATAGCTTAGGATATTTATCTGTTGGTTTCAGCTTACTCTGAGGCCTGTGATGAAATTGCCTTAGGCAATGAGAGACCTCTTGGCTGGGGGTAGAAGGGGAGTGTTGGCCTGCCTTCCTTTTCCTTCCTTCCCTCCGTCCTTCCTTCCTTCCTTCCTTCCTTCCGTCCTTCCTTCCTTCCTTCCTTCCTTCCTTCCTTCCTTCCTTCCTTCCGTCCCTTCTTTCCTCCCTTCCTCTCTTTCGACAGTCTTGCTCTGTCGCCCAGGTTGGAGTGCAGTGGTGCAATCTCGGCTCACTGTAACGTCTGCCTCCCAGGTTCAAGCAATTCTCCTGCCTCAGCTTCCCAAGCAGCTAAGATTACAGGCATGAGCAATCACACCTGGCTACTTTTTGCATTTTTAGTAGAGACAGGGTTTTACCGTGTTGGCCAGGCTGCTCTCAAACTCCTGACCTCAGGTGATCCGCCTGCCTCTGCCTCCCAATGTGCTGGGTTACGGGCTTAAGCCACCATGCTGGGCTAATTTTTTCTTATCAACTGAATGGCATTAGCTCCAGTCATGTAACCTACTGTAACAGTTGTTGGAATCATTGCTGTTCCAATCCTAGGGGTTCTATCCACTTGTTCTGTATCCCATCCCTGCACTAATTTTTCTGTGCATTTGTCCTACTTGTGAGATTTGTTTTTGTTCTTTTGGCTTCATATGTAAGAATCTTTTCAAATTGGAAGAGGTAGAGATTTTAAAAGGGAAATTGATAGGCTGCATTCCTTTATTCAACAGCTACTTCTTGGGAGCTTCCCATTGTCAGGCACCTTTTCAAGTGCTGACAGTACAGTGGTGAACAATACAAAGCCCTGCCCTCCTAAGTCTTACATTCTAGTGCTGAAGACCAGTTATACGTAGATTAAACATTTTTAAATGTCAAGTAGTGATAAGTGCTGTGATGAAACAGTAGGGAAAGTAGTTGCAGAGTGTGTCTGGGGGTTGTTAATAACATAAGATGGGTTGAAGGCCTCTCTGAGGAGGTGATATTTGTGCAGAAAAGTGAATGAGGAAAGGGAGCAGGTCATGAATAGGATGGTACATACTCTACATGTCTGAGAAAGAGCCAGGCAGTGGGTTGGGCAACTGGAGGGCAGTAAGGAATGGGGAGCCTGGAAGAAAACTGGTGGGAAACTGGATATAGGAAGATTATCAAGTACAGTAAGGCTGAGTCTGGTAACAAGGCATCCCAGCAGGCTGACGCTGTATACTCTACTTCTAGGAAAACAAAGACTGAAAATGGCTAGTGTAAAAGCAGACTTTCGGCTGAGGTCTTCTGCTTAGTCTCAGGTAGTATAGAACTGCATTAAATACCATTTGACAGATTTGCTTTGCATTATATCTCCCAAGTGATACTATAGGTACTTTATTTGAAACACAAATTAGCAGTGGGTTACACTCTTTCCAGCTGGGTATCTCTTTGTAGATATATGCAAATAGTTTTAGATCCTTTGGTGTCATAAAATGAACACTGAAATAGGAGTTGGAAGATCTGAATCAATGAACTGGCCTGTGGGAAAGCTCTTGAACCTTCTCCAGCCTGAGCAGTCCCTCTTAGTACACTGAGATAAACCCTCTGGTTATCTGATGGGGCTGCTGGAAGCATGTAATGGCAGGACGGGTATGAATGTGCCTTATAAACTGTGATACGCTCAGCAGATTTAAGGTATTATTATCATTTAGACCTTTATTATAGTTTTACTAAACAGAGGCAGTCTATTATCTAGCTCTCATTTGAAAGGGGAATGACAAATAGTTACTTCAAGGTAAAATGCTTCTTAAAGAGCAGAATCTGATCAGTGCACCTTAAAGAACCTCATGAATTATTCAGCTATTCTTCAAACCAGCATATCTGAACCAAGGGACCAAGGGAATGATTACTTTTCACTCCCATTTCAGGCTCCTGGAAATCAGCATGCTCTGTGTGAGTCCCTGTCTGGGGAATCTTCTTGAGTTTCAATGCTGGATTAATAAAGCAGAAACAACTCTGTGCTTCTTGGAGAAATGGAAATTCGAGAAGGATTGGTACAACTAAGTTAGGCAATTGGTAAAGATTCATCGAGCCTCTAACATAAATGGGTGGGTGGATGGATGGATGGATGGATAGATGGATAGGTAGATAGTTGATTATTAATGGATAGCTGGTGCTGTGGGGGATTTAAAAATGTGTGAGAAATGAGTATTGATAATAATTATAGCTGATATTATTGAGCACTTATATATACCAGGCATGAATCTCCCTTCAAACAATATGAGATAACTCCAATTATAATAATAATCCCATGTGACAGAGAAGGAAATACAATTTGGAGAGGTAAGTAGCTTGCTCAAGGTCATATAGCTGGAAGACGGCAGGGCTGGAACTTGACTTCAGATTGGCCTGACTGCAAACCTATACTCTTGACCATGTGTTCTCTCAAGTTGCATATAGTATCCTTGAGTAGGGAGGATTTTTCTCTAAGGAAAGTTACCTAGTAATAAATCATGTAGAAATGCAACTGAAAGGAAAAGTCTGCACAGGTAGGAATTGATAAGAAAAGGAGAATGGATTAATCGGGGGCCAAATTGGTCATGGGAAGTCTGTTGGAAGAGGAGATCCTTTAGCAGGGTCTTAACAGATTGGTGGGACTTAAACTGGAGAAAATGAGCCAGTGGTGGTGCTGAGAGGATCTGGCCAGTGCAAATATATAGAGGTGGGAATGAGCAAGATGTTTATGTTCAGGGACAAGCAGGCAGAGAGGCCTTGTCCTTTACAGAAGAGTTCCTAATGAGACATGGGGTGGGATGTGTTTGTGTGATAGCATTAGAATGGAAGTTTCTGTGAACAGTAGAGGAGGGTAGGCCAAAGAGACTGGATTTTATCCCAATAGCATAAAAAATCCTTAGATGGCTCTGAAATCAGCAGTTACTTATTCAGAGCCGTGTCTGAAGAGGACTTAATTTGGAATCAGATTGAAGGACCCATTGGAGTTGCAAAAGATTGAATATAAGTAAACATATGTATGTGCATATGATATTATCATATATTTGTATGTCTCTAGTTTAAAAAAAAGGAAAATGTGCATTGTTTCCTTGAGTTGTGAATGCTGTGTATGCAAAATCTCCTAGAATTATGCCCATTCCATGTTTAAAGAGAGGAGTTGAGGCTCTGGAGAGGAAATTCTCTCCAAAGTAGTTTGCCTGATTGGCAGAAAATGAGATACGCACGTTCCTGTTGCTTCCAGGTTTCCTTCTCATATTTGTGGTTCATTTCTGCTAGCTTAGCTGTGTTTCCTCTGGTCTGCATAACAAAAAATAGTTACCATTTATTGAAAACCTACATTCTGAGGGTTCACAGCAACCAACTATAAGAATTAGATGGAGCCGGGCACGGTGGCTCATGCCAGTAATCCCAGCACTTTGGGAGGCCGAGGTGGGTGAATTACCTGAGGTTGGCAGATCAAGACCAACCTGTTTAACACGGTGAAACCCCGTCTCTACTAAAAAATACAAAAAATTAGCCAGGCGTGGTGGCACATGCCTGTAATCTCAGCTACTGGGGAGGCCGAGGCAGGAGAATTGCTTCAACTTGGGAGGTGGAGGTTGCAGCGAGCTGAGATCACGCCATTATTGTACTCCAGCCTGGGCAAGAAGAGCGAAACTCCATCCCCCCCCCCCAAAAAAAAAAGAGTTAGTTGGTATTATCCCTATTTTGCTGGCAAGGAAACAAGCTCAGAAAGGTTAGTAACTAAAGTCACATATCTAGCACAGTAATGGGTAGAGTTAGATTTCAATATCAGCCTTGTTTCGTCAGAAAACCCCTGCTCCTTCTATACTTTGTGTGGTAGTTAGGATTGTAAAGTTGGCTATTGGTTCCTGCTTGCTAAGTGCTCTTGGGCAGGTTACTAAAGGTATTTATGTCTCATTTTCCTCATCTGTTAAAATGCTGATAGTCGCAGTACCCACCTGGCATATTATAAGGGCTCAATTAATCTCCTTTATGATTTTTTAAAAATGATTGTTTTCTCTCACCAAGTTGTTCTGTTGGCTGTAATATTCTGGACCTCAGAAAAATGCTTAACTTTTGGCACGAGGAAAGGAAAAGAGGAACATCTTTGAAAGTTCATTTCAGTTTGTGCATGTTAATTTGAAAACTCTAATTAGCTGTCTATGTTTTCCTTGGGGTTTTCTTAACCCAGTTTCCACGTTACTGCTGCTCACCTCTTCCTCTCTGTGTACTTGTCAACGGTGATCACACAGTGCTGCTCTGGGGTGGACCCTGGCTGCCTAATATTGGTAAAGCAACAAAGAGCTTGATGTCTGCCTGTCATTCTTGTCTTCTCTTGAACAGGGAGGAACTGCCTCTTCTCCAAAGGAAAGAGTTATGAGACCGGCCCTACCTGATTTTTAATCTTTTAGAGCAAGGACAACTCAAATAGGATGGTTTGAAGTTTCTCAAGAAGTCCCTCAACAGACTTGAAGGCTGTTATAAGGCAAGAAAGCCACCAAGCAGTTATCAGGAAGGGGTAAAGAAAGGATTCAGAGAGGGCTAATTCCTACAGAGCTTGGTCATTGTCTAAAATGGAAAACTCCTCGCCCCATCCTTTGTGTGTTCTCCTAGAGCCTAGAACACCAGAGACACTCATTAACGAGTTGCTGGTGGGGATCAGCTTCTGAATAATTGCTAAGTGGGCCTTTTCTGGGAGCTATGTCTTCCTTGCCTGGCTGTAATGAGAAGTTTTATATGCAGATATATTCTTTGTTACTAGTAGTATTGATTTCTCATCCTAATTAAAAATAACCTGAAGTTTTCTTGCTCATCCAAGTGAATATTCACAACAGGAATTAAATGTGTATGTCCAGGACTGCATAATTTTCTATTCACTTCTGCTTGGAAGGCCAGTATAAGAAGGTGAGCAATGAAATCTTTCAGTGATGAAAATTTGGGGTTAAAGCTATTGCACCCCCATGAAAATACTAATGGCTTTTTTTTTTAACCCAGATGACATTATAAAACACATGCAATAAATTTGTGTATTTGATGATTGCCAGTGATCAAAGGCAACTCTTATATTTTCTAATTTTTCTAATAAATTTCCCAAACTTGGAAGGTAGCAGTGAAATGAAAATACAGTAACAATTGACTAGCACAGTTGACCAACACCACTTTCAATCTCCCGACATTAAGATTATGATTTTTTAGCCTGGTCAACAGAGCAAGACCTCATCTCTACAGAAAAAATTAATAAGTGAAAAAAGTAGGCAGGCATGGTGGTATACACCTGTAGTCCCAGCTCCTTGAGAGGCCGAGGTAGGAGGATTGCTTGAGCTCAGGAGTTCGAGGCTGCAATGAGCTATTTCATGCCACTGCACTCCAGCCTGGGTGACAGAGTGAGGCCCTGTCTCTAAGAAAAAAAAAAAAGATTATGATGTTTTACGGGAGTGGGCATCTGCATATGCACAAATCTGATCCACCGGGGCTCACTCTGCCGTTAGCCCTGTTTGTGAGGGAGACCATGCAAAGCAATATGAGTATAGGATTAATGGTGGCTTCCAAGTCAATTCTCCTGTTGAGAAGTGGGGTCCATACCTCCTTCTCTTTGCATCTGAGTGGATTTGATGACCGATTTGACATATAAAATATGGCAGAAACAAGTCTCTACCAATTTTCCAGACTTTAAGGCAAAGTCTTAAAGAGACTGAAGCCTTCATTCATATCCCGAGAAACCAGCTGCCATGTAAGGAGCTGACTACTCGGAGACCTCCATGCTGTGAGGAAGCTGAAACTATTCATCTGGAAAGGCTGTATGAAGAGAGGTGTCAGCCAGCCTTCTCAGGAAGGTGCCAGACACGTGAGTGAAAAAGCCTTCAGATCATTCCAGCTTCAGCTGCAAAGTAAAAGCTACTAGAATCATGAAAGATAATACGTTTACTACTTAAAGTCACTAAGTTTTGGGGTGGTTTGTTTTCTAGAATAGCAAACCAGAAGATGCTTCTGAATACTGAGAATTGTGTGTTTCTATTTTTACAGACAGGTGCTGGGACCTCTTTAGTTTGATGTTATCAAAGTTCTTTTAGGATTGGCAGAGGACCAAAGAACCCTGTATAAATTACTGCTCTCTTCTGAATTCTAATTTTTATTTAACTTTGCCTTGCTTATTTGTTCAAAATTGTGATGAATATAAGTTTCTCTTTCTCTGACATAATATACATGCAAAGCAAGTCTTACATAGGCCAGAAGAAACACTGGGGTAGGGAGGAAAACCCTACAAATTGGCAGAAAAGACAGTAAAGATGATTAGAAATTAAGAATAATATGGTGACCTGTAATATACTGCTTTCCCTAAAAATGGAGAGAGACAGAGAGAAAACCCCCTATTTTTAGTCTTGATTATTTAACATTTGGCATCCTAGATGAAACGACAACTGAAAATGATTAGGTGCACAGGATCCTCTGACACCCATGTGATGTATGTGGTGTCTGGGGAGGATGGGATGAAGTTTCATTCCTGGCTTTATTATTTCTTCCCAGCCTTATCATCTCCTCAACAATAGGGGTAATGGGGGTTATAGAGGCCTTGTTTTGGTTTGTTTATTTTTAACAGTTTGAAGTTGAAGTTCACAGTTTACATAGTTGGGAGTTGAAGATCATATACACCTGGAGTCTACACGTGGCCCTTTTAAAAATCAATAAATTAGTCAGTAGAAAGACATATCAGCTAGAGTAATATTCATTTTTCAGGTTTAGTTTTTTGCTTATCTTTTTATTAGTGGGCAGTGGTAGATTGAGGTCACATTGTACCTATAGGAGGTTTAAATATTTATCAAGTGCTTTCCATGTGCCGGGCACATTGCTGGTGTTGAAGATTGTTAGGCAAGTTTTACCCCAGAGAAACCCGCAGAACTTTTGTTCTTGACACTTGTTTTTCTTTATCCTAGTACCTGTTTTCCAAATGTTCAGATCCTTTTGGATCTTTGCAAGGATATGCAAATATCAAGTTGCTTGTTGCTAATATTTGTCTTTAGCATTTCAAATTCAGGTTTTCTTAAATTATACCCAAGAGTACGAACACAGAAATAAAAGCATTCATTAAATGCACAAAATGAAAAAGAAAATAACTATAAAGCATAGTTCAGCTCCCCTCAGGGACACTTTCATATTCGTGTATAGTATCCAGGTGGGGTGGGAAGAAACTCCCTGAGAGATGCCTTTCACTCTTACTCCATGGCTTGCTGTTTCAGTGAGGTGTACAGATCGGCACTGCTAACAGTATTTCCTAACATTTGCATAGCGGTTTCAAGCCTTCACATACTTTATCTTTTGTCCATTTACAGTTGAGGAGCCTGATATTTAGAGACGCTTAGCTTGCCATACCACTGGGGTTCAGCCAGAGGGAAAATAAGAAGAGGTGGAAGAGGGTGATTTGTGTTGTATGTCTGGTGGGTACCAGATTCCTTAGCATGGCACTTCATTTAATCATCACCACAACGCACTGAGGTCATAGTCCCACAATCAAGCTTATCTGACCATGGAGGGAACTGAGGCTCAGGAGGATTAAGTGGCATGGTCGAGGCAGTCAGTGATGCCAGATGCAATCTGCCTGCTTTCTGACGTCTTCTGACCTGAACAGAGAATTCTGGTCATCTGATCCTAAGTAGAAGTCCTTCATGGCGGGATGAATCTGACAGTTCTTTCCTCCAGCCACCTTTATTTGACAAGTCTATGCCCTGGCCCCTGTTGCCACTTCCCTTCATGGCTAAATGAGCCACCAGTATCTTTCATTTCTAAAAGCTGAAGCTTTTCTTATTAAATAAGATTTGAAAGTTAGGGCTTCCATAAATAAAACACCCTGTTTTGCAAAATTTTCCAAATTGAGTCGGGGGGAAAAAAAGCCCTAATGTGGTATTTTATTTGTCAATGTAGACTTTTTTTCTTTTCTTCTGTTTAATAAAGACATAGAATCTATACAAGGTAAGAATATAAACATTATGTGAGAGATGTTATATTTACTTTCGTCACCTTTTTTAGAAGAAGCTGCCACCAAAATGGTTTTCTATGAAAATTATATCTTGTTATGATTCCCATTATACCGTGTTATGATTTTTTTCTTTTATCTTTCGCCATTTATGGACATTATTATCTCAGAATGTGTGCTTCAGATAGATGTGTCATTGTGGGTTATGAAAGCTGACTCAGAACCATGATTACTGAAGGGATGGAAGACGGGAAGCAGCCACGAGGCACCTGAACATCTTTTTTTCTGGACTGTTAAATGATACTGCTGATTCTTGAATGAGCCTGATGAGATAGATGGGCGTCTGTTGCAACTCTGAGATTCTTGTGTGCCTTTCGTTCACAGTGGAAGATGCTGTCGTGTCACAAACAAACTTAGGGTGGCCCAGCATGTAGCAAGAACCTCAAAATACTTGCTAGATTAAATTTAAACCTTTAGATATTTCTGTTCCCCTCGGAAATGGAGATGTAAGTTCTGTTGTCCAACTGAAGCATTTGTCTGGTGCTGATTTGCAGAGGGTAGGTGTCGTCTCAGTGGTCCCCTCCTGTCTCTCTGCCAACTTAGAGCAGGGGCTGGGAGAGTATTCACCTCCCAGTCTTTCTAAACAGCTACGAACCCAGTGAAAATACATTATTTTAATAGTGGTAGCCAACTGTCCTCCAACCCCATTCCAATTAAAACGAAAAGAAATGGACCAAAGCAACAAGGTAATTTCTATTTTACAAATAAAAGTGTTTCTAAATTTGGAATGGATAACTCTGGAAGGTTAATAGAATCTTACCGTCACTGAAGGTCATCTAGGTGGATGTTTGCATTCATTGTATGACATTTCTGCCAAGATTGTCATCATCCCTTGTGCCCCCTTTCCCCCTTCGAGCACCGATCACTATCAGAAGGCCTCCCTAGTTCTCTTCTATTTCCTTCCCCTCATTTCTTTAGCTCATCAGCTCCTTCTACTTTTCCTTCCCCCCTTTCACCCACATACCAGTGGAGAACCTCTGGACCGCAATCCCCGGCGCTCAGTGCCCTTCGAGCTCCTCTTACCATTCTCTCCCCTGACCACTGCTGGAGGGGCTTCTTCCGGTCCCTTCTGCCTCTCCTCACTCCCATTCCCCCACTTCCCCAGGCAATCCTAAGGGGTCTCCGCTGCTCCTAATCTTCCCTTCTTTCTTCCAGGTAGGGTCTCACAGAGCCTACTGTGATCTTTGTCAGCAAATCACTGTGTTTTCTTATTCAGTTCTGAATCAGTGTTTCAGGAATGTCACACTGTGTGTGCCTCTCCTTGCCATCTGTAACATGGGAACACACTCTCTTTCTCCAGGCAGTTAATTCTTGGGATCTTTACTAGAAAGCCTTTCAAAACTATGTTTGCTGGCTGCGTGAGGTGGCTCATGCATGTAATCCCAGCAACTTTGGAGGCCCGGGTAGGAAGATCACTTGAGGCCAGGAGTTCACGTCCAGCCTGGGCAACAGTGATATCCTGTCTCTGCCAGGAAAAATAATAATAATAACTGGTTGTGGTAGTGCATGCCTGTAGTCCTAGCCACTCAGGAGGCCAAGGCAGAAGGATGGCTTGAGCCCAGAAGCTCAAGGTTACAGTAAGCTATGATGATCATGCCACTGCACTCCAGTCTGGGTGACAGTGCAAGGCCCTGTCTTAAAAAACAACAAACAGACAAAGAAACAAACAAACTGTGTTTGCTGTCAATGTGTAGGTGTCCTGCCGCAAGGCCTCTGAGCTCTGAGTCTGACTGTTGCTATGACTAGGCAGCTCCTAGTTGGCCAGGCTGGTCTTGAACTCTTGACCTCAAGTGATCCTCCCACCTCAGCCTCCCACGATGGTGGGATACAGGCGCCACGGCATCAGAGTTCCATCATTTAGGGAAGCAGTAGAGTGGACTAGCCACAGGATTCCAGGATTATGGAATGTCTGCTGGCAACAGGGACCACCACTGATCCAGTGAGAAGTAGGTGCTATGTTTTTTTTTTTTTTCCTTCTAGCTCTTCTTTGATCATTGGATGTGTGTGTGTTTGTCATTCTGGTATTATAGATCCAGATATGCTTATCTAACTGTATTGTACCACTGATCATAAATTATCATGGAATATGGGCCACATAGAGTTTTACTAATGGCCACATCTCTTTCCACCCTTTCCATTTTTACCTCTGTAGAGGTTGGTTCTTCTGGAGAGTTAGACAGATGATTTCTTTGGCTATAGTTCAGGTTTTTCCCTAAGTTCTTACTTGCCCTCAACCTAGCTACTTTTCACGATGAACATGGTTTTTGAGGCAAGACCATCACCCTTTTGGTGTCTTACCAAATTACTTGATGACATGAATTTTTATATTAAATAGTGTTTCTTATCAAGATATCATACTTTTACTTCTGGAAATTAAACTTGGTTGAAAATATAATCTTGGAATGCTCTGTAGAAATTTTAGAGGAGAAAATCATCAGTCTTCTGCATTGGCTATTGGTCTTAAGCATCATTTTATTTATTTATTTATTTTGAGACAAAATCTCACTCTGTTGCACAGGCTGGAGTACAGTAGTGCAATCTTGGCTCACTGCAACCTCTCCCTCCTGGGTTCAAGTGATTCTCCTGCCTCAGCCTCCCAAGTAGCTGGGATTACAGGTGCCCGCCACCATGCCTGGCTAATCTCCGTATTTTTTACTAGAAGATGGGGTTTTGCCATGTTGGCCAGGCTGGTCTTGAACTCTTGACCTCAAGTGATCCTCCCACCTCGGCCTCCCAAAGTGGTGGGATACAGGTGTGAGACACCATGCCTGGCTGGTCATAAGCATCTTAACCTCCTATGTGGAGTAGAATAATTGTAGTCAACTTCATAGCACTTTTGAAGTTGAATAAAATAAATCTGTTTTCTCCAGGCTGTTGTTTTACTCAGTGTGTTGCCTTTGTATGATTTCTGTTGTGACTTTTTTTTTTAAAATCAGATTTGATGATTGGGAGTTTTCTTGTTTCCACAGAAGTATTAATAGAGTAAAAAACTGATGATTTATTAAATGCCCACTACTTGGGCAATTAAAATACTATTTGGTTTGATAGAGGGACAGTAACTTGCTTGTTTCTAGAGGTCACTTTTACAAATCAATCAAAAACTTATATGAGGGATGCTAGTTTTATTTACAAAGCTAAAGAGAACCTTTCATTGTTTATCTAAAGAATCTACCTACCAGTTTTTCTGGGGGATTTATTTCTTAGTTAAAGCTACTGGGAGTTTTCCCCAACTGAGTTTGACTGCTTGTGTTCAAATCCACACTCTTACTTACTAGGGTGTGACCTTAAGTAACACATTGCTTACCCCTTTCTCTGCCTACATTTCCTCAACTGTTAAATGGATGATTGTGCCTACCTAGAAGAACTATTGGGAAGACCACCCAAGCTGACCTGTGTAAAGCCCTCAGTCAGCTTTACTGATTTTCAAAGTGTACCAGTTTGAGGACCACTATAGTTGAATTGAATGCTGGGTTTCAAATTTATAATTATCATGTTAAAGATTAGAATCAAGCCGATGTATTAGAGGTGTGGCATAGAGAAAATACTGTCTAGAGTAAACATCACAGCTGAGCGGAGAAACTGCCAGACTGACAACCAGAAGTTCTGGTTTTCTACTCCACGTTCTGTCAATCAAGAGCTTGGAAAAAATCACTTCACTGCTCTAACCTTTAGACTCCCTATCTGTAAAAATGGGGAAAATAGTGTTTTCCTTGCTAAACTTACATGACTCTTAAGAGAATTAATTAGCCTAATCAATGAAAGAATATGCAAGAACTTAAAAAAAATTAAACTGTATACTCTGCAGTTGTGAAGCAGGACTTTGACAGAAGGCTGGCAGAGATTCTAGATTCCTCAGATTTTCTTTAGCTCAGTTTAAAAAAATACTCAAGGCACAAACTATCTTTAGTAACAGCCAAGCATTTGGAAGATCAGATTGTTCATGATTTCTTAAGAAAGGTGTTATAAAGATTCATTAAATTAATGAACTGATAAAAATTAGTGGCAGTGTTAGGGAAAAAAAGTTGACAAATGTTATTTTTTTATTTTTTTCTACTGATTCCTCACTGTGGTTCCCAGTCAGGAGTATGAGCTTCTGGAAATGTGGAGAAGGGAACATTTTTTACTGCCTCAGTGACTGAGGAGTCACATTGATACTTGGTGGACAGCAGCTACAGATCCTAACTCCCCAAAATGCACAGGGGAATTTGAGGAAGAACTGCCTAGTCAGAATTCTCATAGAGCTCCCATTAAAAATAACCTGTTACCATGTCTGATTTCTATATACTTACATAGGTTACACTGTAGGTACAGAGCCAGTACTATTTTTTCTAGAAAACAAGAGGCTGTACTTCATGCTTTGATAAATTGAAAATGCTTCTCTCACTTCTCTTATCTTCGTTGATTTTATTTTGAAGGTTGTAGTCATATCCTGTGATCTCTTTGCCTCTGATTCTCTACAGGTATATGAAATACAGAAAGCCAGGTGTGGGTCAGCAGTTGATACTGTGAAAAGAACAGGTAAAGCCTCTGGACACTGTTAGCAGAAAACAATATCCTTTCGTTACTCTTAGAACTTGCTTTATTTTTATTTGATTTTGAACAGGCAGTACTTTCACATGGCTTAGAAACTAAAACAACATAGAAAGTGTGGTTTAAAAAAACCTCACTCCTATTCTAGCTCTAATCTTTCCATTCTTCTCCACCTCCTGTAAGTAGCTGTCTTTATTCGTTTCTTATGCTCCCATTGTTTCCTTGGGCAAGCAGGTGGATCTATTTCTATTCACCCCCTTTCCTAGACAAAAGCTCTTGTTTGCTTACTTCTCGGTATACTCTCACTAGTGTATTTCTGCTCTCTTCCCCAGATGTGGACAGTTCTCTTCAATGTATTTTGCTACAATAGCTATCCACCTGTTTCATCTTCTTGGGGCCATTTCTTCTGGAGCCTCTGACCAGCCCCAGGCTGGACTATGTCCTAGGCCTGCCATACTGGGATTTCCTTTCACCATCATCCTTTTACCCTCTGTGCTAGCTCCCACTTCCTGGATCCTCTTTCTTTTGTTTACCCCTTTATTTTCATGGAGCACATTTTTCAGTAGCTTTCAGAGAAAGGAAGGAAAACTTTTAGACAGTGCATATCTGAGCATGTTTTTATGGTGTTCTCACAATTTTTAAAAATAGTTTGGCTGAGCAAAAGAATTCTGGGTTGAAAAATATACTTTACTGTTAGACGAGCGATTATATAGGTCATATATAAGTATGTAAACTTACTTCCTCCAAAAAATGGTAACATTAATTTATTTGAACTGGATACCCTTCAAAATGATTCTGCCTTTGATGGAACATAAGGACTAATAAATAACAGAAAAAAAATCCCACATTTTGGAGAGCCTCTTCTACCAGAAGTTAAAGATATTTTTTTGAAGCTAGAGGAAAGATATTTTTTAGTCTGGTGATTAAGCCTCGCTGTAAGGATGATATTATAGACATTGTTCACTATACCACTGTTAACCTATGAATGAAAAAATGTTCACACTTTTTAACAGTAATAGCAGTATTTTCTCCTGGTTTTGGAAACTGTGAGTTCTGTTCCTGTTTCCCTCTTTAGTCCACTGCCAGGTGGTTCACAGCCAAATTTGAGACCCACACTAGCATTGTGAAAGGGACCTGTTTGCCTGTCCACTGGGCACCAAATACATTTTTCCTTACCCTTTAGTTCTCTTTAGACTGATTGCCTTACTTTCTTTTCTTAATTTTGTTTTGTATGCATCTTTGCCAACTTCCACAAATCCTTTTTGAATGGATGGGGGCAGCAGTAATAGAATAGAGGCTCAGAATGTCTTACCTTAAACAGCCTCACATGGGCTTTCTAAAGAGAGCATTATTTTCCATTCAATTTCTTAAGTCTTTTGTACTGCTATATTTAAATAGCACCAGTTATTTTTAGTCATTATTGCAAGAATGCTCAACCACTAGCTATTCAAAACTAAGTTAATGGAAGCCTTAAGAAATGTATGGTCATTAGCATCTCTTGTTTGAGGTTTAACACCCCACATAGATTTTGAATTTTTTCTCTATTAATTGAGAAACAACTGCTGACTTCTATTTTATAGATCCCTAAGAAACAGATGTGATCACTTTGTTTGGTTCCAGATATAAATAACAACAGCGGTTGTAACAATGACCAATAACAGCTAACATTTATTGAACTCTCATTTTTTGTCAGGCACTGGATTGTGTTTAAATGCATTATTTAATTCTTCCAACAGCCCTATGAGGTTGATACTAAATTACTTCCTTGCTCTTTCATGCCAAATCCCCCTGAAACTCCCACATATAGATTAATCTGACCATCTGCTCCTCGCTTGCTTTCTACGTTGCTGAATATTCCTGGGGAAAATCACTCCATGGTGTACCTTGATGCTCCGAGACATTTGATAAAATGTTGCCCCTCCTCCTGCCCCCAAATGCCTTGTTTTGAGCAGTGCCTAGAGACTGTTCTAAGACTTCACTGCTCCCTAAGCCCTCTACTCCTTGACCTTACCTCCTAGTTGAGAGAACTTTGAACCCTCTCCTTCCTCAGTTTCCTGCTCTTACGCCTATGACGCTATTTTCTACCATCATCGCCCTTTCCTCCTTTCTAACCAGTGATTGTTAGCCAGCATTGTGCATCTGAATTACCTGGGAACTTTTAGAAATTACTCAGCCTAGTCCTTATCCTGAAGTGGACCGTTCAGTAGGTCTGTTGGTGAGGTGACAGGGAGGAGGGCCAAGGTCTGTGTTGGCTGTAAAATTGCCACAGGAGATTCTGGTGGGCTGCCTGGTTAAGAATCACTGGGTCAGGTTCTAGACATACCTCTTTCTTTCAAGGGTGATCCCTCACCTCTCCTAAATGAAAATTCAGAAGAGAAGGAAATACGGAGCTCTGGTTCCCAGCTTCTTTTTGTTGTTGTTGTTGTTCATTTTCTTCAGGACTAGATCTGCTCTCATTATTCCTTTTTCCCTGCATTCTTCACTAGCTTCCAACTAGATTGGTGTTCATCTCAATCCTGTGAGCACTGGCCTGCCTGATTCTCCTGCCATTCCCAGGCAAGCCCCTTAAAGAAGAGATCATAATATCACTCAGATATGCACACCACTTTGTAATTCTGACTTCAGTGCTCCCTGAATCACTCTGGTGGAGATCATCAGCACCCGTTAGAAGCCAAATCCAAAGGATGCTTTTGGGATCTGTCTCATCTTGATATTTTGGGGGCATATGGCGTTTAGGAGACTCTTTGCCTTTGTGACACCATCCACTCCTAGTTGTCCTGCTTAATCTCTTCCATGCATCAAATGTTTCCAAAAAATATTTTTCAGCAACATTAAGAATATGGAACTTGGCCGGGTGCGGTGGCTCACGCCTGTAATCCCAGCACTTTGGGAGGCTGAGGCGGGGGAATCATGAGTTCAGGAATTCAAGATCAAACTGGCCAACATGGTGAAACCCTGTCTCTAGTAAAAAAATACAAAAATTAGCTTGGCATGGTGGCTCATGCCTGTAATTCCAGCTACTTGGGAGGCTGAGGCAGGAGAATTGCTAGAACCGGGACCTGGGAGGCGGA
Source organism: Cheracebus regulus (assembly GCA_963574635.1). Classification (NCBI taxonomy): domain Eukaryota; kingdom Metazoa; phylum Chordata; class Mammalia; order Primates; family Pitheciidae; genus Cheracebus; species Cheracebus regulus. The sequence goes on along the minus strand of CAUYQU010070669.1, from coordinate 9,679 downwards.
GGTTGCAGTGAGCCGACGTCATGCCACTGCACTCTAACCTGGGCTAGAGTGAGACTCCATCTCAAAAAAAACAAAAACAAAAAAGGAATATGGAACGTTACAAAAAGGAGGATGTGGGAGAATATTGTTGGGGAGGAAATGTCTTTTGGGCTGGGATCTGGATCTAGCACTTTGTTTCATTTTATTTTATTTTTTGTGAGACAGGAGGGTGTCACTCTGTTGCCCAGGTTGGAGTGCGGTGGTCCCATCTTGGTTCACTGCAGCCTTGACCTCCTGGGCCCAAATGATCATTCAACCTTAGCCTCCCAAGTAGCTGGACTGCAGGAATGCATTACCATGACCAGTCAATTTTTTGTAAAATTTTTTGTAAAGATAAGGTCTCACTATGTTGCCTAGGCTGGTATCAAACTCCTGGGCTTAAACAATCCTCCTGTCTTGGCCTCCCAAAATGTTGGGGTTACAGGTATGAGCTACCGTGCCTGACCTGAATCTAGCATTTTCTGTGAGGAAAATGAGAACACTAGGGGAAATTTGGCATTATTTCTTAAAACCCCTGCAAATCAAATTCAGAAAACCAGTTTTAGGTCTTAGGTTTTTGTCCTAGATGGCAAGGGAACTGTGGGCCCCGAGTATGGTTTCTACCAATTTAAGAAAGCCCATCAATTCGTAGGTCTGCTTTGAGTCTGGTGAGCTTCCCAGAAGCTAGGGCAGATCAAGGGCACCCAGTGTATATATTTCTGTGAGAGCCTTACTCTTGCCGTGTCCTGTGATCCTGACAACGGCTGGCTTCCTGGAAGATCAGTGGACAGCTGTATGCAGCCCAGAGTAGAACAGCTCAGCAATGATAACTTTTTACTACTTTCTGCTTTGACTTTTCTTTTATTAGTTTCCCACCCCTGATTTTTCCATACAAAGGTAAAGCATGCTTGATATAGAAAACTTGGAAAATAATGAAGGGGAATGGAGAATAAAATAACTTTTGTTATCACTCTTTATAACATTATTCAGATATACACACCACTAAACACATATATTTTCTTCCAGTCTTCTTACTTTTGTAAGCACTCATATATATGTTTTTATAAGTAAAATTTGGATCCAACTGTATATAGTGTTCTTTATTCCTTTTTTTTGTTTCTTGGTAATAATATTTATTATCATAAAAAATTCTTATCGACATGATTTTTTTAATGGTTGCCTAGTATTCTCTAGCATTGAGATATTCATAATTTATTTAACTAGGTCTCTGTTGTTTAACATTTAGGCTGTTGCCAATTTGTACTCTTATAAATAATGCTACATTTAATAACCTTGAGCAGAATTGCTGGTGATTTCTTTAGGACATGTTTTTAGGTGCTGAATATTGTTGGGTTTCTGGGTGGGACCAGCACTCTTGTGATTGTTTGGTCTCCAGCTAAACCAGCCTCTGTGAAGCAGGGAGGCTCAGGGGCCAAGGGAATTTGCCCGCTCCTGTTTGCATTTGCTTGAGCTCTTTTAGACTGTATGATGAATTTCAGAAGGAGGCATCAAAGCATTTCTCCAGGAATCCGTAAATGGAAAGTCCTGCCACAGGTGAAATTGAGCACATGTGCTTCAGAATAATTCCCCATGTGGTAGAGACTGGTTTTGAATTTTCTCTATTCTTGGCATGCTTTGGAGAAGTCCTGAATTATTTCAAAGAACAGCAATGGAACACCTACAATTTGTCAGATATTGTGCTTACCTATGGAGATACAAAAGTAAATAACCTCTCAAGGGGCTCACTTGCAGTATAGAAGACAGAGAAGTGACTTATTGTGGGTGAGAAGTCCCCTGGGAATACAGAAAGGCCAGCCTCCGATTCTTGGGGCTAAGTAGGCAGTAGAGGGCAAGAACACCTGTGCTGCAGAGGTGAAGTCTGAGCTAAATCTTAGAGAACAAGAAATATTTCTTTTGTAGAGAGGGAAAAATGTTCCAAGGGAAGGGGAATAGTATGTGCAAAACCGTGGACTTGTGACGGTTACATGACACGTCAAGGGAACCATGAATACACTCTCATGGTAGGTAGGTAGCATGTAGGTGGAATGCCCCTATCTCTGTGACACACCAGGTGATGGGGTTGCATAGCCAGTTACCTTTTCATTCCCGGGGCTCGAGCCCAGTTGTCCATTTACCTCAGTGTGCCATATGAAGAAGTTCAGGTAACACTGATTTGATACATAGAAGAACAATGGGAGCTGAGCTGGAAAGTTGGACGGGGTACAAATTGTGAAGGGCTGTGTGGGCCGTACCAAGAGGAGTTTGGATTCCTTTATCAGCTGTTTAGAGACAGCCAGTCTCTCTATGAAACACTACCCTGCAGGTATTAAATAGAAGATGGCCGAGTGCGGTGGCTCACGCCTGTAATCCCAGCACTTTGGGGTGGGGGCTGAGGCGGGTGGATCACTTGAGGTCAGGAGTTCAAGACCAGCCCGACCAACGTAGTGAAACCTTGTCTCTACTAAAAATACAAAAATTAACGTGGCATGGTGGCAGGTGCCTGCAATCCCAGCTACTCGGGAGGCCGAGGCAGGAGAATCACTTAAACCCGGGAGGTAAAGGTTGCAGTGAGTCAAGATTGTGCCACTGCACTCCAGCCTGGGCAACAAGAGTGAAACTCCATCTCAAAAAAAAAAATATGGGTTCTCAAATTGCTTAAAAACATACAACCTGGTGTTCTTTTACACTATCCCAACAATTTCATAACATGTGTTTTTTCCCCCAGATAAAAATGTGATGCTATTAGCTCTGTATACTGACCTGTGTCACACCTCTTTGAGGAAAATATTGCAATGTTGGAACTACACAGTGGAAACTCACAGTTGTGAAGTCTGTTTCGAGTTAGCAAAAGGTGACAGTCTAAGGAGGAATGACTTGAAAAGTGCTAATAGTAAAACATCAGTTATTTTGGTATCTACAAAAGTCTGTGCTATTTACTGTGACTGGTGTGAAAAGAATCAGTAAATGGGGAAATTGTGCTTTGACCAACATAAATTAAAAGTCCACATATCACCAGCCTGTTGTATTTTCTTTCTCCAGCATTTCTTATTCATTAAATATCACTTCATATCTAAGGTCTAAGAATTCTTCACCAGTGCGGTTAAGAGTAAGATACAAATGTTGGGATTCCCAAAGGGATATTAGTCAGCAGGGTTTTTTTTTTTTTTTTGCTTTATTTTAGTTTATTTTGGCAAGTGTTGTAAATCTAGACCACAGAAATAAGCAGAAAAGAAAAAAATGTGTATGTTGTATTATAGAAATAGTTTCATTGATAAACTCTACATACTAACATCTAATGTATTTGGATTGTCGGAATGTGTTTGGGTTTTAGGAAATTATAATATACAAGGCTCTGTATATGTGTATGCATTTTCTTTAAGGTATAAATATATTACAGTAATATCTCTCTATTTCAAATGTAAATTCTTTTTTTGATAAGTTTTCATTTTGCAAGTTTGGTTGTCACTACAAAGAGGTATTTTATTTTCTCTCTGTTCTTAACTAATTTCATTTCAAGATGAGGGTAGCTGAGCAGTCAGCATGTTTTCTTTGCAGTCATGATAGGGTATTGAAAATTTCTGCTTCCTGGGTTCTACTACCCCACATCTCTCTGAGCAATAGTATACACGAGTCAAAGACACTCAGGAATACTGTGTTAAAATTTAGAGGCGTTACTGTGTTGGCCAACTTTTTAACCCCTCAACATAGCTAATGTAAAGGTGAGTAATGTACTCCGTGGTCTGTCACCTCACTGTGTCCATCAATCTGTCTGTGGCTAACAAAAGGGGAGTGCAGCAGACCGTGGAAAACAAGACAGGTGTTCACTAGGAAAATCAGAGACAGATGCCCTTCGCACTCTTGTATCGAAGGCTTTAGAGACTGGCACATCGGGCCAAAAGTGATTTGTGAGGGTGTGAATAGATTTTCCAGATGCTACATTTCAGAGGCTCTCGGATGAAGTTTCTGCTCCTTAATCTCTCTCCTGCTACCCCTTGCCTGCTTTCTCTTCATGTCAGTGTATTTCTGGCAATTCAGGCTCTTGGTGAGAAGTAAATTTCTTTTACCTTTTATAAACACACTTGCTGGAAGTCATTGGCCTAAAAAAAATTGTCTGCACCCAATGCATTGATATTTCTGTAGGTCTTCAATATGAGCCCATTTTTATACTCTGCCTTTAGTGGTTTCATCATTAAAGCTGTCAACACAGACACAGTAGACTGAGTCTCCAGGAAAAATACCTTAAAAATGGCATTCTGAGAGTCGAAAGAGACAACTGAGAATTGCTAGGACGTGGAAAAGCCTCGTTTCTACTAAGTCTACTTCTCTTCTTGCTACTGGCTTTCTTTAACGGCTAGAAAATTTCAATTCTTACAAGATAGTATTCGCACACCTATGAATAATTGATGTGTAACTACTTATAAGGTTAATGAAGAGTTTTCACTGGCATTGAGGGGCTACTGTTGGCTGAATAGGTCGGTTTAGCACCATAAGTCATTGATATGCTTTTAACTTTCTGTCTTCTGGAGATCAGTATAAAAGCTTGTGAGTTCAGTTTCTCAGAAGGTTAAATAGAGCTGCCATATGGCCAGGCAATCCCACTCCTAGGTATCGTGTTCCCAACTGAAATGAAAATGTGCCCATACAAAAAGTTGTACACAAATCTTCATAGCAGCATTGTTCATAATAGCCTAAAGGTGGAAACAATGCAGTTGTCCATTAACTGAGGAATGGAGAAATAAAATTTGGTATTTCCAAGCAATGGAATATTACTTGGCCGTAAAAAGGAATGAAGTACTGATATAGGCTACTATGTGAAGGAACTTAGAAAACGTTATGCTAAGTGAGAGAGGCCAGTTACAAAAGCTCACATATTGTATGATTTTCTTCTTATGGAACGTCCAGAACTCTGTAGAGAAAGTAGATGACTGATGGCTTAGGGTTGTGGGGTGGGGGGTTGGGGGGGACAGGAGAATGAGGAGAATAAGGAATGATAGCTACAGGGTATGGGGTTTCTTTTTGAGGTGATAAAATGTCCTGAAATTGACAGTGGTGATGGTTGCACATATCTGTGAATATACTAAAAACTATTGACTTGTAAACTTGGATTGAATGATTATATGGTTTGTGAATTATATCTTAATAAACCTGTTTTTAAAAAGCAAGGAGTAGGCCAGGCATGGTGGCTCACGCCTGCAATCCCAGCACTTTGGGAGGCCGAGGCGGGCGGATCACAAGGTCAAGAGATTGAGACCATCCTGGCTAACATGGTGAAACCCCGTCTCTACTAAAAATACAAAAATTAGCTGGGCATGGTGGCACGCGCCTGTAGTCCCAGCTACTCGGGAGGCTGAGGCAGGAGAATTGCTTGAACCCGGGAGGTGGAGGTTGCAGTGAGCCGAGATTGCGACACTGCACTCCAGCCTGGTGCCTGGCAACAGAGCAAGACTCTGTCTAAAAAAAAAAAAAAAAAAAGCAAGGAGTGAAAAACATGAGAAACATACAATTGAAGCCGTTACCCTGGGCTATAAGAGGAGGGTACATCAGGGAAAGACACTCAGATGATTTCTAAGTGGAAACGTTCTGTTTTCTAAGCAGGGTGGAGGGTACATGAAGGTTCACTCTGTTCAATTTAGCATTTTTATTTGAACTGCATGCATATGTCACAAACACTGTTGGTATCTGAATTTCATAAGTTAAAAATAACTGTAATCTAAAAAAACCTGGTTAATCATGGAAAATATATCTTTTCAATATACAGTTTTAGAATATCAAATGCCATTCTATGGATACTTACTGTTTTATCTTATTGTCATGTGTCATCACTGTCCCTATTTCCCAGTATTTCTTGAGTGCCTGTGTTCATTTCCAGTGTTCTATGCAACGTAATGGGGCATATAATGTAGGCTCTGTATTTAATTGGCGAAGAGATATTAGTAATAGTTGTAATAATTGCGACCATTTTGGAGGGGCCTGTTAAATGCCAAGCACTGTTAGAGGAGCTTTATATGCAATCTTTGATTTGATTCCTGTAATAACCCTATGAAGTGTGCCGGATAATCCCTGTTCTATTGATGACAAAAGTAAGGCTTGGAGAGATTAAGTAAATTGTTCAGACTCAAAGAGCCAGTTAGTAAGGGATAGATCTGGAATTTCACCCCATGTCTGTCTTCTGCCAGAATCTGCTGTTAACGATTATGCCATGTTAGCTTTTACTATACCAGTTTTTCCTGAACTTCTAAAACTGATGTCCCCCTTTGATAAACTTCATAAAAATATCGTGCCTTCTCTCCAGTTGAGAATCTCACTCTTTTTTCTTTCTCCATCGGTCAAGATCACTTTATCAATCCTTATATTGTTTAGTTTGTAATGCAGAGAGTATTTGTTTTCTAGGTATAAGATTAAACCCACTATGTGCTTTCAAATGATGTATTTCCCCTGGAGTTTTAGACATATTCTCTCCTTCCCCTGCAACACACACACAGCTCAAGAATCTTAGGTGCTAGACTGTTTTGCCAGTCTGAGAATCCAGTTATAAAAAGGTGCTTCAAAGGTGAAGGCAGTATTTAATCAATTCCAGATGGATAGAATAGCAGGTAACTTTCAGTGGAGCACAAACAACAAAATTATAGAATGGAAAGGAAATAAGACACCACTTTTCTAGAATTCCCACCCTCCACCTCCTTTTTTTTTTTTTTTTAGACAAAAGGGACCTGAAACCTAAGAGTAACAAGAATTGAAATCCTGTTTGGTTGCTGATGACCTCTAAAAGCTACGTACTTATCTTATGAACTGAGGAAGAGAATGTCATAAAGTTTGTTCTTCCATTCTTTCAATTATGTTTTGATCTTCAACTCCATGCCAGGCAGTGTCCCTGGGGCTTTTTATTAGAAATGTGCAAGGCACAACCTTTCCCTTTGTGGAGATCATGGTCTTTTGGGGGACATAGATCAAGAGCCCCAAATTAGAGTGTGGTAATACTATAATAAAGAATAGGAGGCTGTGGGACCTCAAAAGATTGACATTTACTTCAACCTTGAGGGTAGAAGTGTTAGAGAAAGAGTTCAGGTAGTCAATACTTGAGTGGAATTCTTTAAGTTATATTGACTTGAGAGAAATTGGTATATGGAGGAAAATGCTCATAATTTGGCAGGAGACAAGGGCAGATGAGCTGACAATGTTGGCCTGGGACATGTCATGAAGGACCCCTGACTCTATGCCTACCCATAGGTAAAGGGAATTCATTGGCTGGTTCAAACACGGGAAAGGGTCACAGGACAAGATTTGCCACAGATAAATTACTCTGGTAGCAGCTTCTGAAGATGCATTATATAGGGGAAGACGAATTCAAGGGAAAAGATGGCTCTCCTCATTTGAGAAGTATTAAGCAGTTCCTGAATGACACGTGCAATTGATTGTAAGATGCTATATTATTTTATATTTTATAAATATAAAATAATATATTTTATATTATTTCTAAAAGAAGAAAACCAGCTTAATTTTCAGATGCATCCCAATTCCAGAAATGTTAAAATGTGAAAAAATATGTATTTTAGAATTGATGAATTGCAGTAAGTACTTAATAAATACCGGTCAAAAGAATGCAGGAATCTTTTCTGTCTGTGTCCTGTGTAGATTTGGAGCAGAATAAATACCTGATAAATGAACATTAGATTTGATTTCTAAGTTGTATAGCTTCCCTTAGTTTGACACATTAAAATTATGAAAGAGATCAGTTATTGTGTTCTTTGAAGGCTTGTCCTTCTGTGGGTGTAACAGTCACGTTTGGTAGCAAGAATGTTGGAGAAAAAAGGTTTGAGAAATGGCTGAATGAGGAAACTATGCTATGAGAGGGTGACATTATTCCATTGGAGTTTCAGGCCTAATAGTGAAAACTGTGTTTGAGAACCTACTGGCTGCCTATAGTTCCAGCATATGATTCGAGAGGAGGAGTTTAAAAACCAGTGATAGGGTCATGGCATGACTGAAAAGAAATAGTGAGAGATAATTTAGAGTTCTGCCCTTGGGGGCACTTTTAAGGGGAAATTGCTGTTTGTAAGCCACTCTCTCCTGCAGCAGCTGGTTATTTCCTGAATCTAGGGGTCTGTCTTGTCTGTTTTCCCCCTATATTTGCTCAGTGGGATCCCAGCCAGGAATGTCTAAGAGACAAGGGCAGCTGGGTGTGCACTGACCTCGAGATTGTATTTTGGTTCTGCGACTGTTTTGCTTCAGTTTGCACCATTTGGGGGCACTTCTACGGGCAGAATGCAGCAAGCACTGCCAAACTTAGATACATTCTTTGCATTCTCCATGTGTTTGTACTTGTGCAACCCAAGAAAGTGCACTGAGCTATGAGAGAGTGGGCAAGGCAGGTGGTGGAAAGCACTGTCAAGCTCTTAGACATATTGAAAAAGTGGGCCCTTTAACAACGGTTCCTAGAAATGTGACTTCAATGAGCATGCTGCATCGTGAAGGGAGAAGACCCACTGTTTCCGTTTTAAAATGTGACAGAAAGCTTGTGGAACTGCTGTCTTTTGGATAAGTGATCATTATTACACAAGGATTGTTATTCTTTTGTGCAGTAAAATAGTTGAAAAAAAGATCCTCATGTATGATAACTGTATTTTCTTTTTTTATTTTATTTTATTGTTTGAGGCAATCTTGTTCTGTCACCCAGGCTGGAGTGTGATGGCATGATCTTGGCTCACTGCAACCTCTACCTTTTGGGTTCAAGTGATTCTCCTGCCTCAGCCTCCCGAGTAGCTGGGATTACAGGCACTTGCCACCACATCCAGCTAATTTTTGTATTTTTATTCAAGTAGGGGTTTCGTTATGTTGTCCAGGCTGGTTGCAAACTCCTGACCTCAAGTGATCAAGCTGCTTCTACTTCCCAAAGTGCTGGGATTTCAGGCCGAGCCACTGTGCCCGGCCTGTATTTTCTTATAAATAAGTTATGATAAAGGCTAATGGTCTTTGGGAAGATCAAGGATGTGCTGTTTTCATATGGTAAAAGGGGAACACATTAATTATGTCATTCTGCCTTTATCGGGTCTTGCTGACTCTAGCCCTCTCCTTCCCTTTCTCATAGCCACCAGTTTAGACATTGTGACCAGATTAAATTTCTGGAATCACCCTTTTCAATATACAGTTTGCAAATATTAAATGTCATTCTCTGGATACTTATTATTTTATCTTATTGTCATTTGTCATCACCATCCCTATTTCCCAGTATTTCTTGAGTGCCTGTGTCCATCTTCAGTGTCCTATGCAATGTAATGGGGCATGTAATGTAATTTCTTTTTAATGAATTAGCTGATTTTGTAAGGACTTGAAAGGAGATTTTGAACTATTTGTTAAAATTCTAGCCATTCTTCAGCAACTATGGAGTACTTCTGGATTATGAAGTTCTTTTTTTTTGAAAGAAAGAAAAAGAAAAGGAGAAAGAAAGAGCAAAAGAAAGAAAAAAAGAATGAAAGAGAGAAAGAAAGAGGAAGAGAAAGAGGGAGAGAGAATGGGATTCTTCTTTTATTGCCCAGGCTAGAATGCAGTCTAAAAATGGGTATTAAAAACCTCTTTTATGCCAATAATTGTGCTTAACAATGGAGACAGTAAGAAATAGGGGATGAAAATAACAAACAAGCAGCCAACCAATATTTTATTTAAA
>CAUYQU010070665.1:0-80869 GCA_963574635.1 Cheracebus regulus | reverse complement strand
GTATTGCCTAGATTTTCTTCTAGGATTTTTATGGTGTTAGGTCTTATGTTTAAATCTTTAATCCATCTGGAGTTAATTTTTGTATAAGGTGTAAGGAAGAGATCCAGTTTTTCAGCTTTCTACATATGGCTAGCCAAAGTTCCCAAACCATTTATTAAATAGGGAATTCTTTCCCCATTGCTTGTTTTTGCCAGGTTTGTCAAAGATTAGATCGTTGTAGATGTGTGACATTACTTCTGAGGCTTCTGTTATGTCCCATTGGTCTATATCTCTGTTTTAGTACCAGTACCATGCTGTTTTGATTACAGTAGCCTTATAGTATAGTTTGAAGTCAGGTAGTGTGATGCCTCCAGCATTGTTCTTTTGCTTAGGATGGTCTTGGCAATGTGGCTCTTCTTTTGGTTCCATATGAAGTTTAAGGTGGTTTTCTCCAATTGTGTGAAGAAAGTCAATGGTGGCTTGAAGGGAATAGCACTGAATCTGTTAATTACTTTGGGTAGTATGGCCATTTTCAGGATATTGATTCTTCCTAACCATGAGCATGGAATGTTTTTCCATCTGTTTGTGTCCTCTCTTATTTCGTTGAGCAGTGGTTTGTTGTTCTCCTTGAAGAGGTCCTTTACATCCCTTGTTGTATTCCTAAGTATTTTATTCTCTTTGTAGCAATTGTGAATGAGAGTTCACTCATGATTTGGCTCTGTGTCTGTCTGTTATTGGTGTAGAGGAATGCTTGTCATTTTTGCACATTGATTATGTATCCTGAGACTTTGCTGAAGTTGCTTATCAGCTTAAGGGGATTTGGGGCTGAGATGATGATGTCTTCTAAATATACAATCATGTCGTCTGCAAATAGAGACAATTTGAGTTCTTCTCTTTCTTTTTAAATACACTTTATTATTTTTTTTCTTCCCTCATTGCTCTGGCTAGAACTTCCAATACTATGTTGAATGGGAGTGGTGAGAAAGGGCATCCTTGTCTTGTACCAGTTTTCAAAGGGAAGCCTTCCAGTTTTTGCCCATTTAGTATAATATTGCCTTTGGGTTTGTTGTAAAGAGCTCTTATTATTTTGAGATGTGTTCCATCTATACTTAGTTTATTGAGAGGTTTTAACATAACGGGCTGCTGACTTTTGTTGAAGGCCTTCTCTGCATCTATTGAGATAATCATGTGGGTTTTGCCTTTGTTTCTGTTTGTGATGAATTATGTTTGTAGATTTATGGATGCTGAACCAGACTTGAGTCTCTGGGATGAAGCCAACTTGAGTGTAATGGATAAACTTTTTGATGTGCTGTGGGATTCGGTTTGCCAGTATTTTATTGAAGATTTTTGCATCAATGTTCATCATGGATATTGGCCTGAAATTTTCTTTAATTGTGCTTTCTGGTATCGGGATGATGTTGGTCTCATAACATGAGTTATGGAGGATACCCTCTTTTTGTATTGTTTGGAATAGTTTCGGAAGAAATGGTACTAGCTCCTCTTTGACCTCTGGTAGAATTCAGCTGTGAACCTGTCTGGTCCTGTAATTTTTTTGGTTGGTAGGTTATTAATTTCTGCCTCAACTTCATACCTTGTTATTGGTCTATTCGGGGATTCAACTTCTTCCTAGTTTAGCCTTGGGAGGTTGTAAGCTCCAGGAATTTATCCGTTTCTTCTTGATTTACTGGTTTATGGGCATAGAGGTGTTTGTAGTAATCTCTGATGATAGTTTGTCTTTCTGTGGAATTGGTGGTGATAACCAGTTTATCAATTTTTATTGCATCTATTTGATTCTTCTCCCTCTTCTTTTTTATTAGTCTGGCCAGTGGTCTATTTTGTTGATCTTTTAAAAAAAAAAAAAAAAAAAAAAAAACCAGCTCCTGGATTTATTGATTTTTTTTTTTAAGTTTGTGTCTCTATCTCCTTCAGTTCTGCTCTGAACTTAGTTATTTTCTGTCTTCTGCTAGCTTTTGAGTTTGTTTAACCTTGCTCCTCTAGTTCTCTTAGTCATGTTGTTAGTGTGAATTTTAGATCTTTCCTAGCTTCTCATGTGGGCATTTAGTGCTATAAAGTTCCCTCTAGACACTACTTTAAATTTGTACCAAAGATTTTGACTGCACTATGGTCTGAGAGACTGGTTGTTGTGATTTCCATTCTTTTGCACATGCTGAGGAGTGATTTACTTCCAATTATGTGGTCAGTTTTAGAGTAAGTGCAATGTGGTGCTGAGAAGAATGTATATTCTGTGGATTTGGGGTGGAGAGTTCTGTAGATGTCTATTAGATCCACTTGGTCCAGGTCTGAGTTCAAGTCCTGAATATCCTTGTTAATTTTCTGTCCTGTTGATCTGTCTAATATTGACAGTGGAATGTTAAAGTCTCCCACTATTATAGTGTGGGAGTCTATTTGTAGGTCACTAAGAACTTGCTTTATGTATCTGGATGCTCCTGTATTTGGTGCATATATATTTAGGATAATTAGCTCTTCTTGTTGCATTGATCCCTTTACCATTATATAATGCTCTTGTCTCTTTTGATCTTCGTTGGTTTAAAGTCTGTTTTATCAGAGACTAGGATTGCAACTCCATTTTTTTTTTTTGCTCTCCATTTGCTTGGCAAAATTCCTCCATCCCTTTATTTTGAGCCTATGTGTGTCTTCGCACATGAGATGGTCTCTTGAATACAACACACTGATGGGTCTTGAATCTTTATTCAATTTGCCAATCTGTGTCTTTTAATTGAGGTATTTAGCCCATTTAATTTAAGGTTAATATTGTTATGTGTGAATTTGATCTAGCCATTTTGATGCTAGCTGGTTATTTTGCCCATTAGTTCATTCAGTTTCTTCATAGTGTTGATAGTCTTTACAATTTGGTGTGCTTTTGCCTTGGCTGAAACTCGTTGTTCCTTTCCATGTTTAGTGCTTCCTTCAGGAGCTCTTGTAAGGCAGGCCTGGTGGTGACAACATCTCTCAGCAGTTGCTTGTCTGTAAAGGATTTTATTTCTCCTTCACTTAGGAATCTTAGTTTGGCTGGATATGAAATTCTGTGTTGGAAATTCCTTTTGTAAGTTATGTTGAAAATTGGCCTCCACTCTCTTTTGGCTTGTAATGTTTCTGCTGAGAGATCTGCTGTGAGTCTGACGGTCTTCCCTTTGTGGGTAACTCAACCTTTCTCTCTGGCTGCCTTTAGTATTTTTTCCTTCATTTCCACCCTGGTGAATCTGATGATTATGTGCCTTGGGGTTGCTCTTCTCAAGGAATATCTTTGTGATATTCTCTGTATTTCCTGAATTTGAATGTAGGAGTGCTTTGCTATTTTGGGGAAGTTCTCCTGGATAATATCCTGAAGAGTGTTTTTCAACTTGGTTTCATTCTCCCCATCAGAATGTACATTGATCAAATGTAGATTTGGTCTTTTCACATAATCCCCTATTTATTGGAGGCTTTGTTTGCTTATTTTCACTCTTTTTTCTCTAATCTTGCCTTCTTGCTTTATTTCATTGAGTTGATCTTCAATCTCTGATATCCTTTCTTCTGCTTGATTGATTCGGCTATTGACACTTGTGTTTGCTTCACGAAGTTCTCATGCTGTGTTTTTCAGCTCCATCAAGTCATTTATGTTCTTCTCTATGCTGGTTATTCTGGTTAGCATTTTGTCTAACCTTTTTTCAAGGTTCTTAGTTTCCTTGCATTGGGTTAGAACATGATCCTTTAGCTAAGAGAAGTTTGTTATTACTCACCTTCTGAAGCCTGCTTCTGTGAATTCATCAAACTCATTCTCTACCTAGTTTTGTTCCCTTGCTGGTGAGGAGTTGTGATCCCTTGGAGGAGAAGACGTGTTCTGGTTTTTGTCAATTTCAGCCTTTTCCACTTGTTTCTTCCAATCTTCATGGATTTATCTACCTTTGGTCTTTGAAGTTGGTGACTTTCAGATGGGGTCTCTGAGTGAACATCCTCTCTGTTGATGTTGAAGCTATTTATTTCTGTTTTTTAGTTTTCCATCTGTCAGACTCCTCTGCTGAAGGTCTGCTGGAGGTCTACTCCAGTCCCTGCTTGCCTGAGAATCACCTGCAGTGGCTGCAGAACAGCAAAGATTGTAGCCTGTTCATTCTGCTGGTAGCTTTGACCCAGAAAGGTACCTGCCAGATGTCAGCCAGAGCTCTCCTGTATGTGGTGTCTATTAATCAGGATAAACAGCGGTCAGGGAGCTACTTGAGCAGGCAGTCTGTCCTTTATCAGAGCTCAAGTGCTGTGGTGTGTGCACTGTTAGTCCCCTCAGAGCTACTGGACTGGGATGTTTGTCTGCTGAAGTGGGACCCACATTGTCCTTTTTCCCAGATGCTCTGTCCCAGGAATGTGGGGGCTTTATAAGTCCCCAACGGGCTACTGACTTTTTTCGGAGACGTCTTGCCCAGCAAGAAGGGAGTCCAGTCACAGTCTGCCTGGAATGGCTTTGCTGAGCTGCCATGGGCTCCACCCAGTTGCTGTGTAAACTTCCCTGTGACTTTGTTTACACAGGCTAGTTTAGAACTGCCTACTGCAGCCTCAGTAATGGCAGATGCCCCTCCCCCCACCAATCTCTAAAGTCCCAGATCAAGCTCAGACTGCTCTGCTGGTTGCAAGAATTTCAAGCCAGTGGATCTTACCTTGCTGGCTTTTGTGGAAGTGAGACCCACCGAGCCAGATCACTTGGCTCCCTGGCTTCAGCTCCCTTTTTTTCAAGGAAATGAGCAGTTCTGTCTCGCTGGCATTTCAGGTGCCACTGGATATGAGATAGAAAAAAAAAAAAAAAAAACGAATGCAGCTACAGCAGCTGCCGAGTTTTGTGCTGGAAACCTGGGACGCTGGAGTTGTAGGCACCAGTGTTAATCTTCTTGTCTGCAGGTTGTGATGACTGTGGAAAATGTGCAGTATCTAAGCCAGAGTGCAGAGTATTCAGAAAAGTCCCTAATGGCTTCTCTTGACTAGGAGATGGAGTTCTCTGGCCCCTTGCACTTCCCAGGTAAGGCAACTCCCCACCCTGCTTCAGTTTGCCCTTCTTGGGCTACTCCCACTGTCTAGTCAACCCCAATGAGATGAGCCTGGTACCTTGGTTGGAAATGTGAAAATCGCTTGCTTTAGGTGTTGCTTTTGCTGGGAACTGCAGATGGGAGCTGTTTCTGTTCGCCATCTTGGCTGAAGTCTTGTTATTTGTTATCTATCTTTTTAAAGTCTATTAAAATTGGAGTCAATAAATTGGCCCTCTTGTGTTGATTAGTGTTCCTGTCCTAACAGAGCTCCTTCCCACAGAAAGAGCAGTTGATGATAAAGTACATTGAGTTGAGGCCCAATCACTATCCTGAAGAATCATTTTTTTCTGTACATAGCGTAAATTTTTTTCACTATTAACAATTTGTGAAATTATGAACACTTGAAAGAGAATTAGGATCATATGCAAGGCAATTCTGAAATGGGTTTGCAGCACTACAAGGTTATAGATTCATGAGAAATGAACATACACACATTCTGTCTCTCAGTCTCTCTCAATTTATTTACCCAAGAAAACTGAATAGAAGTGAGAATCTACTTGTCCCTTATGCCCACATGAGGTATAGAACTATGGTTGACAGTTTCCATACTGGTAGGATCCTTGAAAAATATATTTAGTCCTTAAATTTGACATTATAAATGTGCTGAAGTACAATAAACGAGAAGGAAATAGAGTGTTAAGGGATCCCTGGCTACTTGAATATATGAAAACCACATATATGATATATCCTAGGCCATTAAAGTCTTAATTATTTTGATGAACTTGATGCTTTTTTTTCATTTTAACTGAATTTATATATTTTATTGGCTTTTGTGTGTATTTAGTTTTCTGGTTTAAATAGTGATTTGTCATTTCTTGGGTGCATTATAGATTTTCAGCTTGCTTTGGGCTCATCACTGCATTGCCTTGGCATTCAACACTTTCCAGTCTTCTGCTACCTGCTCATTCATCTGTTGTTTATCCTCTTTTCCATATAATTAATAACAATGACAAATTAAATGCAACCTAATTCTCAGCTGCATAGCACCTCATAAGAAAGCCTCCTAGCTGAATAAGCTTTTATTTATCACCTAACTTTAGATTCCAAGTTGGTCATTCTTCAGTTCACGAAACAATGCTTCAAATACAATCCAAGCTGAATTCATATTTCCAATTATCTAATAGAATTAAGACATTTTTTATCTTTTGTCTATGGTTAACATTAATGATTCAAAGTCAGGGATAAGTTTGATCTACAGTAATATGCATTTTTAAATCATAAATGCATCATATTCTTAAAACATATTCATTTGCTCTGATATTTTGTTTCTGTTAATAACTCTGATGGTTGACATTAAATACAGAAGAGGATGCTGAAGATCAGCTGTTACTTCTGCAACTTAAAGTACCCCAATAGACTTCTTTTATTATTTTTTTTACAAAATAAAATTATTATTTTGCTTTTCACATTGGAGAGGTTCCAGATGCAAATACAGTGGCTTGAGAAATTCATTGGTCATAGCCTTTCAAGATATTCAATCACCCATTTCTTGCTTGGCTCCATAGGAAACTCTTATCTGTGATGAATCAGTGTATTGATCACAGTTTTAGTTCTTTATTGACTGTTCAATATGTAGAGGAAGGACAGGTTTTCTTGCAAATGACAGACTTGAGATTTCTCCCTGCAAGATTATTTATTTCCTCTTATCTAATAAATCAGAAGGATAGCATTCAATGAAAGATTTTTCCTTTTTCAAAGTATTTTAAAACTTTTTCTACAATTCACTGATTGTCTACCAAAACTATCTTCTCGATTTAAATTTCTCCATCTGTCAGTAGGAAAAAAACTATAATTTACTTGGAAGATGGTCTGTTTAGTTTTTGCATGTGATTATAGTACCAAAATTGAGAAGACGTTGTAAGTCATAATAGTACAGGTTTTATTGCTTGAAGATGCATATAAAATTTTAAAAAATTAAGTATCATTTATAACTTAATCCCTAGATATTAAGGAAGAAATTTGAATCTTATAAAATATTTAGATAAAATTTAATGTGAGTTATAAAAAGACAGGCTGGCCGTGGTGGCTCATGCCTGTAATCCAAGCACTTTGGGAGGCCGAGGCAGGTAGATCATGAGGTCAGGAGACTGACACCAGCCTGGCCGATATGGTGAAACCCCATCTCTACTAAAAATATAAAAATTAGCCAGGAGTGGTGATGCATGCCTGTAGACCTAGCTACTCAGACGTCTGTGGCAGAAGAATCATTTAATCCCAGGAGGCAGAGGTTGTTGCAGTGAGCCAAGATCGCACCACTGTACTCTAGCCTGGGTGACAGAGTGAGATGCCATTTCAAAAAAAAGATAAATAGTAACAATAAATGTTATTAATATTGTATTGTTTTTGATAAAACCTGAGCGGAAAATAAGATCATGCCTTCTATAAGTTTTTCAATGATTCTGTGATTATGTGGTCTAGTCATATCTATTTGTGTCTTATTTGATAGTTTTTGTAGAATCTCAGAAGAATGTATCTTTATACAACATTACCTGAGAAAGGAAAATATATCTTAGGTCTACAGAGAAATAAGTAAATTGGCTAAAATGAAGTCAGTTAAGTTAGTCAAGTATACATTTTGGATAGCTTTGACAGTAAGTTTGGGATGAATAGATTGCTGTGATAGAAAATAGGGGACCCAGACTGATTTTTTAATAATAAGATTGACATGCAGGACAAAGTATATAGAAGAATAAGTCAGCTAGAAAGTGTGAGGCAATGCACAACAACCAAAGGTGGTGACATATACGGCCATAAAGAAGCTGTTTGGAATATTTTTTTGAGGGGAGGGAGCCTGGTGAGGATGGCAGTTCCACTGAGAATCTGGTAAAATGCACATAAATGATAATTTTACAATCAAGATTGCATCAAATATCTGAAGGCCAAAACACCAGATGAAGAAGAGAGATGGATACAATCAATAGGGATAAAGCAAAATCACCAAAATTGGCTGAAGAAAAACAAGAGCTCAAAGTTTATTTTAAATTTGGGCTTCAGTGACTTTAGTCATATTGGTACCATTATCTGGTGTATAGACACTTAGAAGAAGTGTAGTTTTAGGCTTTGACTGTGAGCCCTATTTCACACTAGTGGAAATGATTGTAATGAGGAGGCATGTAACACTTAAAGGATGATAATAGCTAATGCTTATTAGTAGCTTGTTACAGGCACTATTGTAAGCTACTTTTATTCATTTTCTCTCTCCACTAGTTCTAACACATACATAATACTGTTATTCACATCTTATAGATGACGAAACTAAATGTCAATAGTTAAAATAATCCCCCACCATGACACAGCTTGTTAGTAGCAAACTTGGGATTCAGATACAGACAAACTCATGAGCCTTTTATCCTATCACTAAGCCAGAGACAGGGCTGCGATTTTGGTCAAAATACATCCAGAGACAGAGGACAGAGTTCAGAGGAAGCAAGTGAAGCACCTGTGTCACAAATTTGAGGAGGGACTTACAGGATCCCGATTGTGACAGCCTTCTGCAACCTTGTTTCTCAGGAGCCTGGTTTGTGTCACCATTCTTGTGGGCCTGAGACAGAGGCTTAAAAACGCTTAGCATGAAACTGTGTTCTCCACAAGGGACACTGTAGGGCTGAGAGAAAGATTTAGGGAGGAAATTTGGGGATCATCACAGAGCAGGGAGACAAACCAGAAAAAAAGAGGATTTATAACAGGATCAGGGTGAAAGCCTAGAGCATTGAATTGTTCTAGCCCTGAAATACGGGGAAATTTTCAGAAGGAATGGTTGGTAAGGAATATGTTCCAGTTACCAAATCTGAGAAATTGCCTCAAATTTTTGATATAAGGCATTTATTAAGGTTGTAGAATCGTGGGTCAGCAGTGGGTCTAAGGCATAGTGGAGACAGATTGTCTCTGTCCCACAAGGTTTGCAGCCTCCACTAGGAAGACACAAAGACTCAAAGTGGGAGTCTTTGTGTCTTTGGAGCCACTAGGAAGACACACAGACTCACTAGCTAAAAGTGGGAATCGCCGTAAGGCTGTTCACTCTCATCTAGTGGCTGATGCTGGCTGTCTGCTGCAACTCACTGGGGCTGCAAGACTGGAACACTACACACAGCCTCATCCTATGGCTCAGTGTCTTCCCTACAGGATGACTGGACTCAAAGGCAAACACGTTAAGATAGAGAAAGAGCCAGGGAGAAGCTGCATTCATTTTATGGCCTGGCCTTGGAAGTCATATGGCATGGTTTCTGCCATGTTCTACATGTCAGAGCAGTTACAGGTCTGCTCAGAGGGAGGAGAAACAGGCTCTACCTCTTGATGGGAGTGTTGAGGTTCTGAAAGGAGATGGAGGACTACAGATGTCAGCGACCGTTTTGGAAAATATAATTCATCACAACTTGTGACAGGAAACATGGTCGAGAGAATGGCCAGGGTGTGTGATTTGACATTGGATTTGTATTGACTTATCACGGGATTATGGTTGGCAGAGGGCTCCTGTTTAAGGAAACTTGTTAAGGAGCAATGGACATAAGGTCACTCACTTGAGAATTCCAGAAATTAGGGAAAGGAAAGAAGTGAGATAGTGATCGAAAGAAGAGAGAGGTCGCACGAGGCATTTCTCAAATGTGATCAGAAAGGCACCAGATATTAAGTGAAATAAGCTTTGTGATATGAATGATAGAAGGAAAAAATAAGAAAAGGAGACAGATTTTCTGTGCATCTGTCATATGGTATGTTAGATACTTCACCCATGTGATCTCATTTGATCCCTACAATAACTAAGATTCATATTTTAAAGCCCTTTTATATACAGAAAATGGAAAACTTTCTGGTCTGATAACATTACAGGCATATAAACCAACTAGCAGAGTTGGGTTTAAGGCAGGCATGACTCCAATATTTGTGTTCTTTTCCAACTGCTATGCTATAGGTCTGAAGATAACCCTAATTAATCAGATTGCATCATTGTGACAATTGTTCTCTTAGAATTCGTTTGTAATAAGATTTGCAGTCCAATGTGTCTGCTTTTTGTCTAACAAGACTGTCTCAGATTTTATATTGTTTTCTTCTTGGATTACTCAGAGAATAAAGTGCAAGTATATAGCAGATAGTGAGCTCTTTCCATGACTACTCAGAATTGAAGGAGAAGGCTTGGAAACATTTATTTATAGGAGTAGACTCTTAGAGTGAATTCTGGGAAGCAGGATGTGAGAAGCAAACACACTTAGTGAGTGCCTACGGTATTTCCGGAATAGGACTAAGAGATTCATACTACAGAGGCATCATTGCCCCTTCTTTAGGGTCCTGGTACCTGAGATTTAGACAGGTAATGTGTATTGTCCAAAGTGATTGATCTAGATGAAGTTGAGCCACAACTAAATTCATGACTTTTCAACCCCCAAAGGCCTTTTCATGCTGCCTTTGAGAAATATAATGGTAACTTTTCATTGTGGTAGCTGATCAAAATGAAATTTTAACATCTGCTAAATTTGTGAACTTGGTATTGACGTCTTTAATCTTAAATTACAGAAGTCAGGTAATAGTTGTGGGAGACAACTTTCCATAGCTCTGTCACATTTCTACACCTCTCATGAGTGGAGGCACTGATGGCTTTTTCATTCTGGACTGTCTTGTCAAGGATGTTCACAGATTCAACAGCTTTGGAAGACAGAAAAAGTGTCTGCCTTTAGAGGAGAGGACAGATTGGGTTACTGTCCAGTATGATAATGATTGTATCTCCCTCCAGAGTGAAAGTTGGGTAGATTTGCTTGCAGCCCATTATAAAATATCTGAGTTCCTTAAAGTCCAGGTTCTCATTAGTGAAGTGACACATACTTCCTGCCTGGGTAGTGTCTTTCTGGGGCTCCCTGTTTGTCCCTGTGAGACTGGGGATGGAGTGACGAGGAAAACCAACATGAACCTGAGGCATGTAGAAATCTTTTGTGCTGTATGTCTTTTGCCTCTAACCTAGGAATTCGTTTCTTCTCTTAGGACACTGAAAATATAACAGCTAACTTCTTAGCTTGTGAATAGAGTAAGTAAAATCTTTGACATGACATAGTTTTAGACAGTGGACCCAATGGATGTTTTTTATTTATAGAGAAATACTCATTTCTTCTTTTATTTAATAGACTGATAGGTTTTCTTAGCAGAAACTTAGATAGTATTATCAGTTTAAAAAATAAAAAGATAGGTGAGACTAGGAATGGGTCCAGGAGATGAGAAAGGATAAAGATGAGTGGGGTAAAAATAAAAGCCACAAGTGGGGCAGTAAATCATTTTGCAACTAAAACTGTATATACCAATTGTTTTTGCATATCATATATAGTTTCTGTCAGATAATGAAAGAAGATTAACTTTCAAAACAGGTTGACCAAATTGACAAATATAAAAGTATGCAGAGGTCTTTTTCTTTTGTTCTGTTTAGAAAATGAAGTCTCAGTCATTCTTTACCCTAAAGCCAATGATCAAAATAAATAATATGCACATGTTGTAATAGGAAGCGGATAGAACATATGAAAGCTCCTTGCACTGACAAGTATAAATTCCCAAATTGGTTTGACAAGAAAGGAAACAGAAGCTTTGTTTTTCAGTATATGTTGCAAAGGAACATATTTAATATGCACAGCCTCTCCAGCTGGCAGTATAAGCTTACTTCCATGAGTTTTACAAAGGATGCATCAGTTGGACATAGAATTTCATTCAGAACGCACCTGTAAATGAAATGAGACAAGGTGATATGAAGAAGCATGGCAATAGAATGTGTCCTTAATTCATACGAAAGAGAAACCCCAGAGGACACAGGCTTGCTTAAATATTCTTTTTTTTTTTTTAGGTTTTTAAAATTTTTTTTTATTATATTTTAAGTTCTGGGGGTAGATGTGCAGAACGTGCAAGTTTGTTACATAGGTATACAAGTGCTATGGTGATTTGCTGCATTCATCCCCACATCATCTATGTTAGGTATTTCTCCTAATGTCAGCCCTCTGACAGGCCCTGGTATGTGATGTTTCCCTCCCTGTGTCCATGTGTTCTCATTGTTCAACACCCACTTATGAGTGAGAACATGCAGTATTTGGTTCTCTGTTCTTGTGTCAGTTTGCTGAGAATGATGGTCTCCAGCTTCATCCATGTCCCTCCAAAGGACATGAACTCGTCTTCTTTATGGCTGCTTAGTATTCCGTGGTGTATATGTGCCACATTTTCTTTATCCAGTCTATCATTGATGGGCATTTGGGTTGGTTCCAAGTCTTTGCTATTGTAAACAGTGCCACAATAAACATAGGTATGCATGTGTCTCTATAATTGAATGTTTTATAATCCTTTAGGTATATGCCTAGTAATGGGATTGCTGGGTCAAATGGTGTCTCTATTTCTAGATCCTTCAGGAATCGTCACACTGTCTTCCACAATGGTTGAGCTAATTTACACTCCCACCAACAGTGTAGAAGTGTTCCTATTTCTCCACATCCTCTCCAGCATCTGTTGTCTCCTGATTTTTTAATGATCACCATTTTAAGTGGCGTGAGATGCTATCTCAATGTGGTTTTGATTTGCATTTCTCCAATGACCAGTGAGATGAGGTTTTTTTCATATGTTTGTTGGCTGCATAAATGTCTTCTTTTGAGAAATGTCTGCTCATATTCTTTGTCCAATTTTGATGAGGTTGGTTGGTTGCTTTTTTTTTTGTAAATTTGTTTAAATTATTTGTAGATTCTAGGTATTAGCCCTTTGACAGATGGGTAGATTGCAAAAATTTGTTCCCAATCTATAGTTTTCGTATTCACTCTAATGATAGTTTCTTTTGCTGTGCAGAAGCTCTTTAGTTTAATTAGATTCCATTTTTATATTTTGGCTTTTGTTGCCATTGCTTTTGGTGTTTTCATCATGAATTCCTTGCCCGTGCCTATGATCTGAATGGTATTGCCTAGGTTTTCTCCTAGGGTTTTTATGGTGTTAGGTCTTATGTTTAAATCTTTAATTCATCTGGAGTTAATTTTTGCATAAGATGTAAGGAAGGGGTCCAGTTTTTCAGCTTTCTGCATATGGCTAGCCAGTTTTCCCAACACCATTTATTAAACAGGGAATCCTTTCCCTATTGCTTGTTTTTGTCAAGTTTGTCAAAGATCAGGTGATTGTAGATGTGTGGCATTACTTCTGAGGCCTCTGTTCTGTTCAATTGGTCTATATCTCTGTTTTGGTACCAGTACCATGCTGTTTTGATTACTGTAGCTTTGTAGTATAGTTTGATGTCAGGTAGCATGATGCCTCCAGCTTTGTTCTTTTTGCTTGGGATTCTTGGCTATGTGGGCTCTCTTTTGGTTCCATATGAAGTTTAAGATTTTTTTTTTTTTGAATACTGTGAAGAAAGTCAATGCTAGCTTGATGACCATTGTATTGAATGTATGAATTACTTTGGGCACTATGGCCATTTTCAGGATATTGATTCTTTATAATCATGAGGATGGAATGTTTTTCCATCTGTATGTGTCCTCTCTTATTTCCTTAAGCAGTGATTTGTAGTTCTCCTTGAAGAGGTCCTTCACATCCCTTGTTAGTTGTATTCCTAGTTATTTCATTCTCTTTGTAGCAATTGTGAATAGGAGTTCACTCACGATTTGGCTCTCTGTCTGTTATTGGTGTTTAGAAATGCTTGTGATTTTTGCACATTGATTTTTTTTTATCCTGAGACTTTGCTAAAGTTGCTTATTAGCTTATGCAGATTTTGGGCTGAGGCAATGGAGTTTTCTAAATATACAATCATGTTGTCTGCAAATAGAGGCAATTTGACTTCCTCTTTTCCTCATTAAATCCCCTTTATTTCTTTTTCTTGCCTGATTGTTCCGGCCAGAACTTCTAATACTATACTGAATAGGAGTGGTGAGAGAGGGCATCCTTTTCTTGTGCCAGTTTTCAAAGGGAATGCTTCTAGTTTTTGCCCATTCAGTATGATATTGGCTGTGGTTTTGTTGTAAATAGCTTTTATGATTTTTAGATACATTCCACTGATACCTAGTTTATTGAGAGATTTTAGCATAAAGGGCTGTTGATTTTTGTCAAAGGCCTTCTCTGCATCTATTGAGATAATTATGTCATATTTGTCTTTGGAACATTAAGTGGCTACAGCAGTTAACACTTGAAATTCAATTATGTTACATATCAGTATTACAACTAATCAGGAAAATACCTAGTTAAGACACTTAAAAGGTTTTTAGCAAAAACTGCAGTATATAATTCAGGTTCTCACCTCTTCACCAGGGTCAAATTATCTTTTAATTCTTGGTATTGAAAAGGCTGCTCATAGGCCAGCAGCCTTATATCTTCTGATGCTAGAAATGTTACAAATGAAGAAACTTGGGATCCACTGAGATTCTCTGAATCAGAATCTGTGTTTCTACAATATCCCCAGGTGATTTTCATGTACACAACAAATTTTGAGAACCACTGTAATAACTAGTATTGGGTTCATTCTGTCTCTTCCTAACTCTTTTCATTCTGCATTATAATGACAGATTTCTCAAAATTGCCAATTTTATCGTAGACCTTTCCGATGACACGAATTTATTAATAAAATTAATAAAATTTATTAATAAATTTAATAAAATTTATTAATAAATCCCAGGCTTCAGGCTCTGTGATATTCTATGTAAGGTCTTCTAAAATGTACCTGTTGTCTTTCTCTAACCGTGCATCTTTTTCACCCAATACATTCTCCCAAAAGCATGATTAATATCGTCTCAGCATCCCAAACCCAATATCACAAGTACACACACACACACACACACACACACACACACACCCTGTCATTTGGACATGTCTGATTAGTGGTAATTCTATGGACATGCCTCGCCACTGTGTGCTTGCCTGTCTTTACACAGGATAATCCTGCTATTTGAAATTACCTTTCTATTTTGTCTTTCTGTTGAACTTTGCCTCAAGCATCAACACATCTTTTCCATCTCTCCTGCTCTCAGAGACCCTCCAGACCCTCTCAGGTCCTAGGCTTTTTCTCCCCCTTTTTTCTAACCACTAATAGCCTCCTCTCTAACACAGGCCAGTTTATTTATCTCTTGTGGCCCCATTCTGTCTCCAAATTATTTCTTAAGCCAACTTTCTTTCAATTCCTTCTACTGTAGCAATCCACAACCAAAAGCAATGATTCTTCTAGAGATCTGATTCTTTTAACTTCCTTGGCATTAACTATTTGTATAGTTTGCTTATTTAGATGATACAGCCTTCTCACCACCCCAGCTCAAATCAGACTCATACCAAACTTACTTTATATATCAGTATATTCTCTACAGATGAAAGCTTGGCCTCTCATTTTTCTGAAGAGCTAAATATTGTTTTTAAAGATTCAATACAATTGTTTTCCATAAAACAAACGTTACTTGAATATATTAGTCTCATAAAAATGCTTCCATTTACCATTTAGTAAAGGTGGCACTCAGGGTATTGAACACAAACACATCTGAAGTAACAATATACTCTCTTATATTTTTCTATAACTTTGTGTCTATGTACTATATATGCATACTTCTCTGTACACACAAAGAAATACACATATATTTTCTTGCTTCTTGGATTGAAAGTATATTAGCAGGGATTGAGAAAACTATGCTCAGGATTCTATTTCTCTGCATTTTCTTAACTGATCATCCATATTTTTTTCTTTTTATTGCTTTATTTTAGTTGACAAATACTGTATATATTTGTCACATACAACATGTTGTTCTGAAGTGCCTATACACTGGCCTATGTACTAATTAGCCTATGCATCGCTTCACATCCTTGTCATTTCCTGTCGTCCATATTTTCTGTGGAACCCATTGTGCCATTGTTTCCATCTCCTCCACCACCTTTCCTTGGGCCCAAAAATCATTGCTTTGTTTCTATTCTGTTAAAATCATTTTCTCATGTGTTCTGTTTCTTCTAATCTCCAAAATGCTCATCAGCTCTGACCTTGTTAGTTTCTTGTCTCAAATCCTCCTATGTCACTATGTCATTTTCAGAATGTAGCCCCAGCAACTTAGCGTGACACACAAAGTTGAGTGTGAGGCAGCTAAAATCCTAATCTCTGGGTGCTTTTCTCTGTAAGAAAGCATGATCTCAATCGCACTGACCTTGGGAAAGTCAAAGACTTTACTTTTTCAGTGTTTTTCTCAGATCATATGTTCTCTTTTTTTCTGGAATAGCCATGTTCTCTTTATCCTCCTGGTAAACTCCTCTTTTTCTTTCAAGATGCAGCTTAATTTCTTGAAAATATCTGTGTGTGTGTGTATTTGAAATATTTATAGTGTGTATATATATATATATATATATATATATATATATATAACTATATATATGTAATATATATGTTCTTCCAAAATGTTAGGTACCATTTGTCTGTTCTCTGAGATCATAATGTATTTACTGATTTTATGACATTTGCCATACTAATGCTATTATTAATATATCTAGTCTGTGAGTCCTTGAAGCAGAGTATAAATTTTATTTTAATAAATGCAGGAGGTGGGACAAAACATTTGTTGAATGATATTCCTTTTACACATTCTTAGCCCTTTTCCACTTCAAGTAAGATACTCAATATCACAAGTTTCACTTGCTGTACGAACTTCCTCTGTCATGAATGTGAAGCTAAGACCTGTCTGTAGTTTTCTTCTTATATATCAGCTCATGCATATTACCAAGCAGAATAATTCAGCTGTCTTGTGAATTCATTAATCAGCTTCTCCATGGGCTCAGTTCTTTCTTTTTCTCTCTAGTCTCCTGCTCTTTCCCTCTTTCTCTTTGATACATCTGCATCACGTTCTCCATATGAAGACTGCACTGAATTTCTTTTTGATTCATAAAATACTCTTCCCATTTTTCCCCATCTATTTGTTGAACATCTATTTGAAATGTTTCACCTTGTCTTTTCTCTTTGAATCAATGAATCTTAGAATTTAGAGGTGACTTCAGCAATAATTGAGTTGTATGCTTTCATGTTTGAGATGAAGAAACAAAAGCACTGAAAGTGGGAGAGGATGGAAAGATGGCGCAGAATTGCAGTCTGATCCTTTTTACACTGGATGCATGTTTGTCATTTGATTTGGTAGTCCACACTCTTTACCTTCCTGTGTCTCAGGAATCCTCCATTTAAGAATCAGAGGCTAGCTGGGTGTGGTGACTCATGCCTATAATCCCAGCACTTTGGGAGGCCAAGGTGGGAGGATCACTTGAGGTCAGGAGTTTGAGACCAGCCTGACCAACATGGTGAAACCCCAACACAACTAAAAAAAAAAAAAAAAAAAAAAAACCATGGCCAGGTGTGATGGTAGGCACCTGTAATCCCAGCTACTTGGAAGGCTAAGGCAGGAGAATTGCTCGAACCTGGAAGGTGGAGGTTGCAGTGATCTAAGGTGGCACCACTGTACTCCAGCCTGGGCAACAGAGCAAAACTCTGTCTAAAAAAAAAAAAAAAAAAAAAAAAGAATCAGAGGGTCCCTTATACTCTAGAACTGAAATTGCCACATGCCAACTATTATATCCTTTTCCAAGTTGTTAGGAAGGCTAAGACTCTGCTGTCAGATGCACCCACATTAGACCTTAAGTTGGAAGCTGGTATGACTAAAGTGGGGCTCCCCAGTTTCCCTGACAGAGGAGGCCGTGCATGGACTTTCTTGAAGCAGCGGTTGCATGACTTCCAGGGTTTCTCATGGTAAAGGTCATGATGATGTAGACAGCACCGGTGGTGACAGCACTGGCCTCCTTCACTGCACCAGTGTTATGGTTTAGTTTTGGTCGTTGTAAATGCTTCATTCTCCAGGGTTCCTTGAGAGTCTGTCACTGTATTTGTTTTCTGTGGCATTCAGCCAAGTCAGTTTTGTTGCTTGAACTCTTTTTTTTCTTTAACCTGCTTAATTAACTTCTTAGCACTACTACCACCTGAAATTATATTTATCTTGCTAATTTCTTTAATGGCTGCGGTTCCCACTAGAATGTAAGCTTCATGAAGGCAGAAACATCATCTATCTTGCTTTCGTCATCTTATTTAGAAAAATAGAGAGGGTATATTACAGAAATATACCCTCTCTATTTCAACAGAGCTTCACTCATACCAAGTGCCTTGGAAATATTTATTAATAAATATATTTATTGATATATAAATAGATTTTTTTCTCTTCTGGAAAAAACACTTTTTTGTTAAGTTCTTTTTATTCCCTCAAATATTATTTTGATTATTTGGATATGTGAATTTTTTCCGGCATTTTTCATTTTGTTTTTGCTATTCTTACATTTGATTTTCTTAAATATCTCATGGTGTCTTGGCTGTTCATCTATAGTTATGGATTAAGGCAAATGTTATTTAGCATAAGAAGCCATCATGGGGCCAGGTGCGCCCCCCCCAGCTCTACTAAAAATAGAAAAATTAGCTGGGTGTGGTGGCATGCACTGTAGTCCCAGGTACTCGGGAGGGTGAGGCAGGAGAATTGTTTGAACCCTGAAGTCAGAGCTTGCAGTAACCTGAGGCCGTGCCAATGCACTCCTGCCCAGGCAGCAGAGCAAGACTCAGTCTCAAAAAAAAAAAAACCAGTCATCATGGGTTTCCTCTGTTCTTGGTCTACCTCTTCAAAAACCTAACCCATAGGTTTCTGTTCTTGAAGAGGGTAAGGGCTCATTATAAGCTTATATGTGTGGATGGTCTGTTTGCTTTGAAGAAAAGTAAGCATGAGATTTTCTACCCCACTTCCACTCCATAGTTTTAAGGACTAAGTACTTATGTTAGGTACAAACCAGGAGTTCTGGCTCTCCCAAGACAGATAATAAGACATAACTGGATGGGAATCCTCTCCTTTTGGATGAGCAGCTACTCTCGGCTGCCTGTATCTATCTGTGCATGGGGAGGATTGAGGGAGTGGTAATCTGGCAGCTCTGATTAATGAATCTCCTGATCTTCACCCTCTTTCTGCTCTGAATTTCTCTTCCCATCAACCTCAAACCAGAGAGTCTTCATTAAGAGTAAAACAGCCCTAGCTCCCAACTTCCTGTAGCTTCTGTAGCTGAGATTTTAGCACAGTCGTAAGGTCCTAGTCGCTTCCTGTCTTCCAGAATGTCATCAAAAACACTAGTGCCCTTCCTCTCCTTTTCCTTGTTACTTAGTTATTGTCCTTTATGTATTTTCTATATAATTTCACTAAAGTTTGGGAAGGTTGGTATATAAATGGCACAAATCAGTTTGCATCTTAAGCAAAGAATGAAAAGAAGATAACATGCGTATTCCTAAATTACACTTCAGTCATTCTGAATAGAGCATATAGTAGTAAATCTGTAAATATTTTTAAAATTAATTTCTGCTACAGTGGTGTAAGCAGGACCAGGTATGCAGGTCAGAATTTAAGATGGTTCATCTTACAGAATATTTGGTTAGAGCTTTTGTTCAATGCCTGTCCCCTTCCCTTCCTTCCCTTCCTTCCCTTCTTTCCCTTCCTTCCCTTCTTTCCTTCCTTCCTTCCTTTCCTTCCCTCCCTCCCTTCCTTCCTTCCCTCCCTCCCTCCCTTCCTTCCCTTCCTTCCCTTCCTTGCTTCCTTCCTTCGTTCCTTCCTTCCTTCCCTTTCTTTCTTCCTTCCTCCCTTCCGTCCCTTCCTTCCCTTCCTTCCTTCCTTCCTTCGTTCCTTCCTTCCTTCCCTTCCTTCTCTTCCTTCCCTTCCTTTTCTTCCTTTCCTCCTTTCCTTCCCTTCCTTCCTTCCATTCCCTCCCTCCCTTCCCTTCCTTTCTTTCTTTCCTTTCATCTCACTCTGCCAGCCATGCTGGAGTGCAGTGCCATGATTTCAGCTCACTACAACCTCCCCGTCCCACGTTCAAGTGATTCTCCTGCTTTAGCCTCCTGAGCAGCTGTGATTAGAGGTATGGACCACCACGCCTGGCTAATTTTGGTAGTTTTAATAGAGACGGACTTTCACCACGTTGGCCAGGCTGGTCTTGAATTCCCGACCTCAGGTGATCTATCTACCTTGGCCTCCCAAAGTGCTGAGATTACAGGCATGAGCCACCGTGCCCGGCCAGCCTGTTCCCTTTCACAGCGTCTCTGAAAATGAGCCCGGCCCTTGTTTATACGTACTTCTAATTGATTAGGTAGTAAACATTCAATAAACATACATTAGGAGAAGAGAGAAACAAGAAATAAAGAAAAGAAGCAAATAGTATACATTATTTTATTCTGTAATAAATAAGTTTGAGAACTTGTTTTATGCCAGATATTGTATAGGTGCTACAGTTAGAATAGCCTTTGTTCTTGTTTAGGTCAGCCTGTCAAATTTCATTTGCCTTAACTATCAAAATGATAAGATGGTACAATGTAATCAGGGATTCCTTTAATACCCTCCTCTCACCAAATATGTTTTTTATTAATTTTTTCTGGACTAAAAATCTTTTGCAATGCATGATGCTAATACCAGTTAATTTAAAGAGCGATTTTCCCTGCCAAGATAAATTGTAGTAATTCCATCTTGAATATCAAAATCCAACAGGAAGCTAATTGTCTTTAAATCAAAAGACCCAAAGACATTCAGTGTTTCTGCAGCAAACATCAAATGCAACCCCAGGAAAATATTTGATCATGAGTCATAAAGATCTGTTCCGAGCCATGAATTATATTTAGGGGGGACGGTAAACACACTTTGCTTTCAGGTTTATATCTTCAGCAGACTCATTTTCTCAGGTGTTAACATGAAGGGATGTAAATAGCCCAGGAACTACTTTTCGAAACACAAGCTATAAAATTAATGATCTTTGCCAAAGATTCCCTCATTTCTCATCACGATAAACCAATTGGACATAAAATAGCCTGGCTGGATGTGCCTTTGCTGGTGGATAAGTATATGTTGGGGGGAGTTGTGGGTAGTGGGTAGTGCTATACGTTTATTTAGCAAAGGGGCGAAGAGAAGAAAATTTTTACTAAAAAAGTGTTTTAAATTATATTGATCTAAAAATGACAGGTGTTCATTAGAATACCTGAAAGGCATAAATTGAGACAATCAAACTCATGGCTTGCAGGTAAGGTGGGTATGTGAAAGTTTAATTTGAAAATCATCCCATTGGCAAGGTAAGAGGGTGCCAAATCTAAGAGATGTGAAGCTGTGAACCTGTCAGCTTGGACGTTATTGCTCACTGAAACAGGGGCCTCTGCCAGGGTAGACACATTTATAATTTATCTTTCTCCTTTGTTAACTATCAACTGTACAGAATGACAGAATGTGGCATGACTACATATAGACC
The DNA here is from genome assembly GCA_963574635.1 of Cheracebus regulus. Classification (NCBI taxonomy): domain Eukaryota; kingdom Metazoa; phylum Chordata; class Mammalia; order Primates; family Pitheciidae; genus Cheracebus; species Cheracebus regulus. Next base: position 59,585 of record CAUYQU010070665.1, on the reverse strand, counting down.
CTGCTAGACACAGAAGTCAGGGACCAAATTCCTTTATAAGAAAGGATGGTAAAAAATTACCAACATTAAAACATAAATTTATTTTTTAAATTTTCTGCAAAAAATTAAAGGTCAATCTTAGTCAATGCTTAAATTTTCTAAAATTTATTAAGAGGAAATATATACAGAGATTGTATATACACAGGTAATTTTTCAATACAGACACATAGATAAGACTTCCATTTTATCATGAAATTTGATTCAGTCACATGTTTATTTTTATCCAGATGTCTGTCATTTATTGTAGAAAAGCCACCTATAAAATTGGAAATATTTGATGAACTCAATCCTGATAATTTTATGTTCATCTGAATTCTCTGTGGTAATAAATGTGGTGGAAAATAATCTTTAAAAAGAAATGGATGAATAAACAAATAAATAAATAGCAGAAAATTCTTTTTCTAGTAAAAAAAAAAAAAACACCTGAATGAATATGAATTACTTGTTGAGTGATCTAAAGGCCTATTCACACCTCCAAAGCATAACACTGGATGTTGTTATCCTTTGGGGTGTGAATAAGCCTTTAGATCCAAAACTAGATATCTTACATAAATTAATTTTCAACGGTAATCCTATCAGGTAGGTATTATTATTATTTTGATTGTGTAGATGATGGCAGCACAACTATAGAAGAGAAAGGTTAAATAATCTTCCCAAAGTCCCTCTGTTGCCAAGTAGTACAGCCAAGATTTGAACCAAAGCCATCTGGCCTTTTGTCCTGAGCTTCTCAAGAATGTGAACAGTGAATACTCAGTGAATTATGACTATACACACAAGAATGCAAAATGAATTGGAGCCTCATATGATCCTTTCTCAATTGGTCATCCTCCATATCCTCCATCTTTTGTACCTCAAATAACTACATGTGAACACAAAGAAATGGATACAGTGGAAAGAGATAGATGGATAAACAGTATTCCTCTCTTTGACAGATATTTAATCCTGAAAAGGAGATTGTAAGTTGGGCTTCACTGAAGAGACCAGCTTTTCACAAATGGAGAGGTGATTAAGAAGATTCTAACTAATAAAACTCTAGAAATGAGATCAATATCTAATAAGCCTCTATCCACTTCTAAGTGAAGGCATTCATCCCACAAGAGCCTAAATTATTGGCATGGCCATCTTCATTTAACAGATGAGAACATTCATTTCTGAGAGATTAAGCAGTTCTTTTGAGATTGCAGGTATCAGCAGAAACAGAACAAGATTTTAATTAGAATCCATGTAATTCCTAATTTTATGTTCTTCCATTAGGAAAAATTCCATGATAGCTGGTGACTGTATTCAGCTTAGAGAAAGGAAACACCTGGGTGGCTCAAAGAATCTGTATTCAGTGTAGTCTGAGCCATGGTCAGTGTGGGGTGGATTTGGACGACTGTTACTGTGTGTCAAATCTTACACAGTTAGGTCTGCCTCAGTGGAAAATGGGAGGAGTGGCTCTGTGTGTGAGTGTTTGTGTGGGGACGGTGGTTGGGAGTGAGAGGGAGGAGGAAGAGAATAGCTGGTTTATTCTCTGGTTTCTGTGTGTGATCTTTCTCTCTCCTCTCTACTGGGCATTACAGAAAAGATAGGAAAATGGAAGGTCTCATTTGATCGCTGTTGTTTTGATTGTTGTGGGCACCACTCCACTCAGATACATTTCTCACCACTGTGCTCTGTGCTTCAGGGCAGCTGGCCCTTGCTGACTGCATATCCAGCAAGAGGTGGACTTCTGGCTGAGCTTGACCAATGGAAGTCACTGGAATAAGACTGTGACAAAGAGAAAAAGAAAAGCTATAGCATTCCTCTCCCTTCCTGAAATGTTGCCAGTGACATTTCTTTGGTCTCCTCTCTTGTTTATGGGCCCCATGAGGTTCCTACCAACCTACCATTTGATAACTCCAGCCCTCGGGCTCAATAACCCTGCCCCTTATCATTGCCTCTCGAAGTGGTGATGGCTTCCTGCCACAGTAAACCTCTGACCTCTTTTACTGTCCCCTGCTCAGCTTTTCAAGACCTCCTATGCCCCTTTGAGTCTCCGTTTCCTTATTGGCCCCTATTGATAATTTGGAGCAGATATAATCTGCTCAGCACAGTGAATTTGGAATGTAGATTATTTGGCGCATGGCAGTCCCAGAAATTTCTGTGTCATAAGTCCCCGAGGGATGTAGCTTCTCTGCCTGTCTTCTGATGACTACTTAGGTGTCCCATGTGCTTCCACATTCAAAAGCCCACCTCATCAAACAGACAATATCTACTGAGGTTAACTCTTAAGAAACTCTCATTCTGGGGGTTCTTTTCAAAATTATTCTTTGTCCAAAATTGTTAGATGTGCTAGTTGTTCATCAACTCTCTTCAGACAAAAGTCTGTTTCTTCAGTTATGAGTACGATGTGACTTTACACTCTTAAAAACTTCAGGGACAAAGATAAAGCTATCTGAAGGGGTTCTCCCGAAGCTCCCCATATCTGTATAAATTTAAAGAAAATCACTCTGCTTCTTAAGGATTGTGGAAGATGCAGGGGTCACAGAATATCAACAATTCTTTGTAAAAACTTAATATCTTCCAGCCTTCTCACCTTCCTGATCAATCCCTTAACCTCTCTGTATGGAATGTAACATTGCCGTGGGTGATGGGTAAGACTGGATGAACCAGGTTTTGAATACCTTCTCTATCAGTTATCTAGCATTTTGCTTTAGAATGTGGAAATATTTGGCAACTCTTATTTTATTTCTTAGTCTTCTAGTTGCAGAAAAACACGAAAAACTAATAATCCCATTCTGTCACCCATTCTGTATATTGTGTAATTATTTTTTAGTAAGTCATATATGAACATGTTATAAAATGGATACTATTCTGATACATCTATACTGAGGAATTTATGTATCTTTTCATTCTCCTTGGCCACATTCTACCCCTGTCAAGCAACACTTCCTTTGTTGTTCTGTGTGTCTTCCCAAGAATATTCTGTGCATCAAATATAATATTTTTTAACCAAGTAGTAGCATATTGTAAACATTATTCTATCCCTTCTTTTATCTTTGTTGTATAATACACCTTGAGAATTCTTCTATATCCATATACAGACTTCTCAGTCTTGTTGCAGCAGTGTGATATTCAATTACATACATTTACAATGCCAGTCCTCAATTGATGGACTTCTAAGCTGTTTTTTATCTTTTGTTAATACACACGCATACTCCATATGCAACTTGTGCATTTGTCACTTTACATGGGCACCAGTACATCTTCAGGACATAGTCACAGAAATCCAAGCGTTGTGTACCTTAATCTGCAATGGAAATATTGATGTTAAATGTTAATGTGCACTTCAAATGATGAAGGTTAACCAAGTGCCATCACAGAGAATTTTGATACTTTTCTTAAGAAAGCAAGATAATTACTGTTTGTGTATCATACAATGCAGTGTATTATAAACTTATTTGAACTTTACCACTCTAAATTAAAGTTACCCATTGTAATTTAAATTTGAACACTTCTTTGAGTGACATTGTGCCCCTTTTCAGCCACTTCAAGATAATTGCATTTTATTGTTTGAACTGTTTGCTCACATTCTTTGCCATTTTTTTGTGTCTCATTAAATTGTTATATAACTTATAAAGTTATTTTAATTATTGAAGACATAATCTAGTTATCTGTACTATGCATTTTAGAAATTTATCCCAACTTAAAAAAAGTGTTATTCAGGGGTCCAAGTGCTGGTTTGTTACATAGGTAAACTTGTGTCATGGGGGTTTATTGTACAGATCATTTTATCATCCAGGTATTAAGTCTAGTACCTTTATTTTTTCCAAATATCCAAAACTAGATGTCTTACATAAATTAATTTTTCCCTCCTCCTACCCTCCCCTCTCCAAAGGCCCCAGTGTGTGGTGTTCACCTCTGTGTGTCCATTTATTCTTATCACTTAATTCCCACTTATAAATGAAAACATGTGGTATTTGGTTTTCTTTTATTACTGTTTTTTTCTTTTTATTATTGTTTTTTATACTTTAAGTTCAAAGGTACATGTCTGGAATGTGCAGGTTTGTTACATAGTTATACACGTGCCATGGTTGTTTGCTGCATCCATCACCCTGTCATCTACATTAGGTATTTCTTCTAATGCTATCCTTCCACTATCCCCCTACCCACTGCTATGCCTCTCCTTCCCCCACACAGTCCCCAGTGTGTGATGTTCCCCTCCCTGTGTCTATGTGTTCTCATTGTTCAACACCTGCTTATGAACAAGAACATGTTTTCTGCTCTTGTGTCAGTTTGCTGAGAATGATGGTTTCCAACTTTATCTATGTCCCTGCAAACGACATGAACTCATCCTTTTTTTATGGCTAATATTCCATGGTGTATATGTGCCACATTTTCTTTATCTAATCTATCATTGATGGGCATTTGGGTTGGTTCCAAGTCTTTGCTATTATGAACAGTGCCACAATAAAAATACATGTGCGTGTGTCTTTATAATTGAAAGATTTATAATCCTTTAGGTATATACCTAGTAATGGGACTGCTGGGCCAAATGGTATTTCTATTTTGAGATCCTTGGGGAATTGCCACACTGTCTTCCACAATGGTTGAACTAATTTACACTCCCACCAACAGTGTAAAAGTGTTCTTATTTCTCCATATCCTCTCCAGTATCTGTTGTCTCCTGATTTTTTAGTGATCGCCATTCTAACTGGCATGAGATGATATCTCAGTGTGGTTTTAATTTGCATTTCTCTAATGACCAGTGACGATGAGCTTTTATTCATATGTTTGTTGGCTGCAACAATGTTTTCTTTTGAGAAATATCTGTTCATATGTTTTGTCCAATTTTGGATGGGGTGGGTTTTTTTTTCTTGTAAATTGTTCTCTATAGATTCTGGATATTAGCCCTTTGTCCGATGGGTAGATTGCAAAAAAAAAAAAATCCCGTATTATTGGTTCCTGGTTTACTCTAATGATAGTTTCTTTTGCTGTGCAGAAACTCTTAAGTTTAATTAGATCCCATTAGTGTATTTTGGCTTTTGTTGCCTTGCTTTTGGTGTTTTAGTCATGGATTCCTTGCCCATGCCTATATCCTGAGTGGTATTGCCTAGGTTTTCTTCTGAAGTTTTTATGGTGTTAGGTCTTATGTTTAAATCTGTAATTCATCTGGAGTTAATTTTTGTATAATGTGAAAGGGATTGAATTTCAGCTTTCTGCATGTGGCTAGCCAATTTATTAAATAGAGAACCCTTTCCCCATTGCTTGTTTTTGTCAGGTTTGTGAAAGATCAGATGGTTGTAGACGTGTGGCATAATTCTGAGCCCTCTGTTCTGTTTCATTGGTCTATATCTCTGAGTTGATACCAGTACCATGCTGTTTTGATCACTGTAGCCTTATAGTATAGTTTGAAGTTAGGTAGCATGATGCCTCCAGCTTTCTTTTCTTTTCTTTTTTTTTCTTTTGTTTGTTTGCTTAGGATTGTCTTGGCTATGCAGGCTTTTTCAGTTCCATATGGAGTTTAAGGTGAATTTTTCAAATTCTGTGAAGAAAGTCAATGATAGCTTGATGGGGATAGCATTGAATCTATAAATTACTTTGGGCAGAATGGCCATTTTCATGATATTGATTCTTCCTAACCATGTGCATGGAATGTTTTTCCATGTGTTTGTGTCCTCTTATTTCTTTGAACAGTGGTTGTAGTTTTCCTGTAATAACAGAGTGAGTGAGAAGGAAACGCTCCATGCTCTGAGTTCAAAATTAAGAGTCTTTTATTAATTAGCTGGCAACCAAGAGTCAGCTCACACTCAAAATCTCTCAGCCCTGAAGAAGGGGCTTGATTTCCCTTTATACCTTGATTTAGGTAGGGGAGGGAGAGCCTAGCTGAAGCGGAATTTTACAGAAACATAACAAGCAAATTAGTAGGAGGAGGCTGGTACCAGGATGCAGAAGGTTTCCATAGTTGCTGGTTACTAAGAATATTTCCATATGATCATCAAGGGGGGTAGCAGGGGGAACTTTCCATACAATCAGTCACCAAGGAAGGTGTTCACAGTACCAGATAGACTTGCCAAACAGGACACAGTTACCATGGTTACAGGTACTATGAATAGTGTGAACCACTCTTAACAGTTCGAAGCTTTGAGTGCTGCATGACCCAGTAATGCACCTGAGGGGCTGTGGCAGGGAGGAAGAGGCTGGAGAGAGTTTGTCAGGTTTTGCAGCTAACATGGAGTCAGTTAGGCTAACCCAAGTTAGGTTATTACACTCCCTGAAGAGGTCCTTCACATCCCTTGTTACTTGTATTCCTAGGTACTTTATTCTCTTTGTAGCAATTGTGAATGGGAGTTCACTCAAGATTTGCCTCTCTGTTTGTCTGTTATTGGTGTTTAGGAATACCTGTAATTTTTGCACATTGATTTTGTATCCTGAGACTTTGCTGAAGTTGCTTATCAGCTTAAGGAGATTTGGGGTTGAGATGATGGGGTCTTCTAAATATACAATCATGTGATCTGCAAATAGAAATAATTTGACTTTCTTTTTTCCTAATTGAATACCCTTTATTTCTTTTTCTTGCCTGATGGCCCTGGCCAGAACTTCTATTACTATGTTGAATAGGAGTGGTGAGAGAAGGCATCCTTCTCTTGCTCCTGTTTTTAAAGGGAATGCTTCCAGTTTTTGTCCACTTAGTTATGATATTGGCTGTGGGTTTTTCATAAATAGCTTTTATAATTTTTACATACATTCCATTGATACCTAGTTTATTGAGAGTTTTTAGCATAAAGGGCTGTTGAATTTTGTTAAAGCCCTTCTCTGAATCTATTGAGATAATCATGTGGTTTTTGTCTTTTGTTCTATTTATGTGACGTATTACATTGATACATTTTCATATGCTGGACCAGCTAAATGCTCCAGTCAAAAGATGCAGACAAATTGTATAAAGAGTCAAGACCAATCAGTGTGCTGTATTCAGGTAACCCATCTCATGTGAAAAGACACACATAGGCTCAAAATAAAGGGATGGAGGAAGATTTACCAAGCAAATGGAGTTAAAAAAAAAAAAAAAAAAAAACAGGGGATGCAGTCGTAGTCTCAGATAAAGCAGACTTTATACCACCCAAGATCAAAAGAGACAAAGAAGGGCAGTATATATGGTAAAGGGAGCAATGCAACAAGAAGAGCTAAGTATCCTAAATACATGTGCACCCATTACAGAAATACCTAGATACATAAAGCAAGTTCTTAATGTCCTAACAAGAGAGTTAGACTCCCACACAATAATAGTGGGAGACTTTAACACCCCACTGTCAATATTAGACAGATCAACTAGATAGAAAATTAACACTGATATCCAGGTATTTGGTTTTCTATTCCTGTGTTAGTTTGCTAAGGGTAATGGCTTCCAGTTCCATCCATGTCCCTGTAAAGAACATAATCTTATTCTTTTTTATGGCTACATAGTATTCCACTGTGTATATGTACCACATTTTCTTTATCTAGCATATCACTGATGGACATTTAGGTTGATTCCATGTCTTTATTATTGTGAATAATACTGCAATAAACATATTTGTGCATATGCCTTTATAGTAGAAAAATTTATATTCCTTTGCATAGATATCCAGTAATGGGATTATTGGGTCAAATGGCATTTTTGTATTTAGGTATTTGTGGAATCGACACACTGTTTTCCACAATGGCTGAACTAATTTACACTCTCCCAGAAGTGTATAAGCATTTCCTTTTCTTCACAACCTCAACAGCATGTTATTTTTAAATAGCCATTATGACTTTTTAATAATAGCCACTATGACTGGTATGAGATGGTATGTCATTGTGGTTTTGGTTTGCATTTCTCTAATGATCAGTGATGCTGAGCTTTTTTTTATATGTTTGTTGGCTGCATGTATGTCTTCTTTTTACAAGTGTCTGTCTATGTCCTTTGACCACTTTTTTTAATGGTTTTTTCTTTGTAAATTTGAAGTTCCTTATAGATTCTGGATATTAGACCTTTGTCAGATGCATAGTTTGCAAAAATCTCCCATATAGGCAGGTTGTCTGTTTACTCTGTTGATAGTTTCTTCTGCTATGCAGAAACTCTTTGATTTAGCATCCCATTTGTCAATTTTTGCTTTTGTTACAATTGTTTTTGGCGTCTTCATCATGAAATTTTTGCCTGTGCCTATGTCCTAAATGGTATTACCTAGTATGTCTTTCAGGGTACCTCAATTTTTCATTTGGCTTTCTTTTTTAAACATACAGAAGTTTTTAAAAAATTAGAATATCAATCAATAATGTTGGGCTTCTGTCATAATTTAAAAGAACATTAGAAAAAATTTACCTTATTACCTAAATCATTTTATCATTTTATTTTTTACCTTTAAGTGTCTGTTCCATCTAGAATTAGTTTTGCTATATTAATTTATTTTCTGAATGTCTACTATTAATATTGGATGTAGTATTTATGCTGTTTATTGAATATAGCATCTTTAGACTACTAACATTTTATTATAATTTTTATATACTAAACTTTCATATTTATTTAGATATATTCCTTTACTTTCCATTCTGTTCCTCTAATCTGTTTATTTCTACATTAGCACCCTGATTTAAATGATTATAGCTATACAGTTTCCTGTATCAGCTAGGTCTAATTTATACTCACAGATCACAGATCTTCTATTTCAGAATACCTCTGGCAGTTTGTGAGCATTTATTTCTTTATATTAATCAAACATAATTAATCTAGTTCTTTAAAATTTCTGTTTGTAGTTTTCTTTGGAATTATTTACATTTATAGGTGAATTTGGTGAAAAATTGAAACTTTATGAAAACATTTTACCTAAGGAGAGCATATACCATTTTCTCCTTTCCTTTTGTTCCTCTGAGTAGAATTATTGTATTTTACTTATATAGCTCTGGTATATATTTCACTAAATCTATTCTTATTTCTAAAAATTGCTTGTGTTATAAAACTAAAAGCAACATGTATATTAACAAATACATTGAACAATTTTATCCTCACATCAGCTGAAACAGTAATTCCAGATCAATGCAATTTAAGCTTTATGTAAACTGTTTCTCAATCATGTTTTCCTCTTTCCTTATTATATATGTACAATTTAAAAATTCTTTCTAATAAATATATTGTATCACTTTGTTATTTAAAATATTTGTCACAAAAAGCTATACATCTGATAGCTACTATTTTCTGTCAACCTTACATATTATACAATACATTCATGTTAAATATATATTGGTATATTTCATTTGTTTTACCTATACTGCAGTTCATTTAAAATATTTCATTGACACATATGTTTATACAATGGATAATTATGCTTTTTTTCTCTCAATTGTTGATAACCCTATCAGTTATTGACTTCTTAAAAATCAACAATGCTGTTACAAAAATTATTTTATGCATCTCCTAGGGTATGTGCATTATAGACCAGCAAAATTGATATTATCTGAGAATAGGTGCACAATTTCAGGTCCTGTCTTCTGCAAAATTAGAATTTTAATGATAAAAAATACAAGATAATTCCTATGCACAGTTGAAGAAGCATGGCAGTACATACATATGGAAAAGAAAAATTGCTGGGCTTTAAAGTTTGCATGTCGTCAACTTTATTAAATTTCTCAAATTGTTCTTAAAGAGCAGTATCAAAATCTCATCTATCAGCATATGAGTTTTCTTTTCTTCATTTCTCTTCCAGGAGTTGATATTGTCTGACATACACTTTTGCATTCTGAATGGTTTAATACGTAGTGTTAAATAGGGTTTGAATTTTTGTACTTCCCTTCTTATTGGTGAGTTTGAACATTAAAAAACATGTTTAATAAACATTTTGACACATTTTTAAAAGCTTTGTAGAGGTATAATTTAAATATAAAATTTATCCATTGTAAGGGTAAAATTGAATATTTTTAATAAGTTCATAGAATATTACATTCATCACAGCAGTTCAGTTTTAGAAAGTGTTCATTATCTAATGAATTTTCTTCATCACCATTTGCAGCAAACTCTGTCCCCATTCCTAGTTCTAGGCAACCATTGATCTATATTTTTGTCTTTGCCTTTTCTGCACATTTAACATAAAGGACTCATAAAATAGGTTGCCTTTTGTGTTTAACTGTTTTCATTTATAATATTTGTGAGATTTATCTATATTGTAGCACATATTAGTAGTTGATTCCTATTTATTAATGAAAGTATCCCATTGTATGAATGCAATAGGATTTCATGTTTTCTGTTTACAAGCTGACACCTATTTTAACAGTTTCTAGCTTTTGACTATCAGGAATAATGATGCTATAAAATTTGTGTACATGCATTTTTGTGGACACACATATATATTTCTTTCTATCTTTAGGTAGATTCCTAAGTGTTAAATTGCTAAGCAATATGGAAAATTTATGTGCATCATTTTAAGAAACAATATATAAAATGTAGCTTTACCATTTTACATTCCTGCCAGCAGTGAATGAGGGTTCCAGTTTCTCTACATCTTTAATAATATAATTTCTTCTTTGATTATAGTAATTATAGTTGGTATACAGTGATAACTAATTGGAATTTTTAAATTAATCTTTCTCTAATTAATGTTGATTTGGAACATCATTCCATGTGCTCATTATCTGAATATCTACATCAGTGAGACATCTGCTAAAATAGTTTTACTGTTTAATTTGGTTGTTTTCTTGTTACTAAATTGTAACTCTATATAGGGTGTGTGTGTGTGTGTGTGTGTGTGTGTGTGTGTGTGTGTGTGTGTGTGTGTATGAAAATATAGCCTGTATATAAGTAACACATATGTGTGTATGTAACTCTATACAGACACATATACATGCTGGATAAAAGTCCTATATATGTTTGTATGTAAATATATATATGTGTACCCATATTACTGTATGTATACACTGACATACATATGTATGTACTCTAGATACAAGTTATATATATATAATTTTTAAATGTTTTCCTCAAGTTTTAAGGGACTTTGGCTTATTTTTACATTTTCTAATGGTGTACTTTGAAACTTTTTTTTTTAATATGATGTAACTGGGTTAATTATTTTATCTTTTATGAATCATGTCTTGGTATTTTATCTAAGAACACTATCAAACCCAACCTTATAACTTTTTATATCTGTTTTTCCTAGAAATTTTGTAGTTTTTGCCCTGGCATTTGGGTCTACATCATTAAGCAGATCAATAAGCAAATTAAGGGAATCCTAGAAGAAAAAGAGAATGAGGTAGAAAGATTACTTTAAAAAAATTACTGAAAATATCTGAAATCTGGAAAGAAAAATAAATATGAAACCTAAAGAATCCCAAAAAGAATTAATCTGAAAAGGCTTACAACAAAACATAATAATTAAATTGTTAAAAGTTAAAGACAAAAAAAATAAAAATAACTTCACATATTAAAAAAATTCATAAGACTATCAGTGAATTTTTCAGCAGAAACTTTGCAGGCTAGGAGAGAATCGAATGATATACTCAAAGTGCCAAAAGAAAACAAATAAAACAAAACTGCCAACCAAGAATACTATACCTGGCAAAACTGTCCTTTAGAAATGAAGGAGAGATAAGGACTTTACAGAAAAACAAAAACTGAAAAAGATAATTTATTACCACTAAACTTGACTTATAACCAATGCTAAGTGGACTTCATCTATGATCAATATTGAATTAGCTTTTGCTTTGGTATCAGATTAATATTTGATTCACAGTTTTACAAAATATCCTTTATCCTTTGTTAACTGACATTGTGAAGGATTGGCAGTACTTTGTCTTTAAATATTTGGGCTTTTATTTGGAGTAATATTTACAATTATTCTGTTTACTGTTTACTTTTGTATCAGTTTTGGTAATTTTCAAATTTATAAAATTTTAGACTGATTTGCTGGCATTTTATTTATAATTTTATTCATAATCTGGCATTTCATTCATAATGTATTCATAATCTGACATTGATAATCATAATTCAATATAGAGTAATTATGCCTCTGTTTTCAATTTTAATTTTTGAAATAACTAGCATCTTTTTAAAAATTTTTATTCAGTCTGTAAAGGGCATTGCACATTTTTTTCTGTAAAGAGCTCAAAGTCTTTGGGAGAGTGATGTTAGCATGGTTGCAGAAGAGAAAATACCCTGGCATCATTTCCCTAACAAAAATACAACTAAAAACTGTTCAAAGACCAGAGTCCAGTCTTATTTTACTAGAACTCAGGAGAGAAGCCTCTGGGACCACAGAATCAAAAGAAGCTGCCAGATAGACAAATTGTCATTCAAGACTGCATTACTACTCCTCCAAGCTGGCATAATAACATTCACAGATAATTTTTGTAGACCTACGATTGCTGAGGTGAGGGGAGAGAATTAAAGGTAGATGTTCAATCTTCCCACCAATCTGGGAATTTTCATGGGACTTACACTCCGAGTCTCTCCCACACAGAGACTCAGAGTGGCAGGACGGCTAAGCCAGAGACTGGACAGTGCCACAGTGCTGCAGAGGGCACAGTTCATGGGAGGGCCTGAATGTCTACCTGGATTTTTCACAAAGCCCAAGTGCTCCTGTGGAGCCTCCCAGTAACACTGAAACAACTGGAATGTAAGAATTAATTTCCCGTGCTCACTTAAGTGTTTCCTGAACTGAGAAACAATGGCAAGGCAGCAATATAGTTCTGGGAATACTTGAATTTCCAGTGCTCAGTATAAGTCTTCCCCCAGAACAGGAAGCAACAGCAGAGCAGTAATTCAATTCTGAAGCAGTGTTTACGTTTTAAATGCTCACTGTAAACCTTCCCTCAGGTCAGGAAATAATGGAAGGGCAAGTTAGTTCCAGTGCAATGGTTTAGTTTTTGTGGCTCACTTCAATTGCTCCCAAAAATGGGACAAAACAGGACAGTTTAAGTTAGATTAAGTTCAATAGTAACCACACAATAAAAAACCTATAATAGATACACTAAAAATCAACAGCACAGAATCAAACAGACTACTAGAGAAAAATCACTTAATCACAAGAGAAAGAGTAAAAGAGGATAAAAGAAAGAAAGGTACATAAGAGGTCTCCAGTTTCCTACCCCCACTCCCCTTAGGATTGCATTGGTTAGTTGGCTTTTTTTGTAAGTCTATACAAAGTTTAGAATTAAAGAAAAATATTTAAAGAATGTCATTGGTATTTTGATAGGGATTACATGGAATCTTCAGATCATTTTGGTAGTATAGACAAAAATTAACATATTAATTTTTCTGACCCATGGGCATATTTTTCCATTCTTTTTTATGTAAATTTTAAGAAGCAAATTTACTTCTAGAAGTCGTTTTTTCACTTAAAAATGTATTTTATTTATTGTAGTCACACTTGTTTATATATATTACATATATAAACATATATATCATATAAACATATATTACATATATAAACATATATATATACTGTATATATATACTCTCTATACTATATATATAATATAGTATATATATATATACTATATATATATATATAATAAGTCCTGGGGTACATGTGCAGATCATGCAGGATTGTTACATAGGTATACATATGCCATGCTGGTTTGCTGCGTCTGTTCCCCCGTCATCTACATTAGGTATTTCTCCTAGTGTTATCCCTCCCCAATTCCCCCACCCCCTGTTAACCCTCCCCTAGGCCTCCCACCCTACAACAGGCCCAAGTGTGTGATGTTCCCCCCTCCTTCAATTGCTTTCATCAGTGTTGTACAGTTTTCATTGTAGAGACCTTTCACATCTTTATTGAATTTATTCCTAGGTATTTTATTTATTTATTTCATTAGCTATTATAAATAAGATTCCTTTCTTGATTTCTTTTGCAGATTGATCACTGTTAGCATATAGACCCACTAATCTTTCTTGTATGTTGGTTTTGTATCCTGCAATTTTACTGAATTCATTTATCAGATCTAACAATTTTTGGTGTAGTCTTTCAGTTTTTCTAAATATAAGATTATGTTATCTGCCAACAAGGGTAATTTGATTTTTCCATTTCAAATTTGGAAGCCATAACTTATTTATCTTGCCAAATTGCTCTAAGACTTCCTCATATTTCTTTTTGTAGTTGATATATAATTTTAGTCTGTTGTGGTCAGAGAGCACAGTCTGTCTGACTTCAGTATTTTAAAATTTATTATTTTGTGTGTGATCTAATGTGTGATTTGCACTAGAAAGTGTTCCTTGTTTCCAATGCAGAAAATAATGTATATTTTGCATTCATTTGAGTGAGCATTCTATATATATTATGTCATGTTGATTGTGTTTTTTTATTTCCTGTCTCATTTCATTAATAATGTACTGAAATCCTCAATTATTATTCCGGAATTGTCTCTTCATTCTTTTAATCTTTTCCATTATTGTTTCATGTATTTGGGTCTCTTCTGTTATAAGACCATTTATGCTTGCTATGTCTTCTATATATACAGCTTCTTTTTAGGAAATTTCCCTCTTTGCCTCTAGAAATACTTCTTCTTCTTCTTATTTTTTTTTTGCATCTATTTTATCTAACACTTATCTAACTCCTTTATTTCTGTTATGATTTATGTTTCTAGAGTATATATTATTTTACACTTTTAAAATAAAAACGTATGTGTGTTTCTTTCAACTTAGTTTTTTGCTTCTAGACAATATATAATTAAATGTTGCTTCACCCAGTCAAACATCACCTAATGTTTGATTAGTTCTTAGTTTACTTTTCTTTGGATTTACATTTCACATTTTGCTATTTATTTTGTATATATCTTCTGCATTTATTGTTTCTACATTTTTCTACTTTATTGCTTCCTTTTCATATTTAATTATGTATATTTAAAGGGGAGGTAGAAACACAGGGGAAGTAGAAAAGATTTTATTTTATATTTTAATGGAATAATATTAGACTTAAAAATAACTCAAAAACCAGTAAAATTTTTCAATAAATGAAGTGATATATTAACATATGCCATCAAGTGAAATTCTTGATTAACAGCCCACACCCCATGCATCAAAACTCTGCATGTATCATTCCACTGCCTTGCATCCTCCATTGTTAACAGGTGAGAAGTAGGCTGTTAATTGTCTTGGTACTTTCCTGTATATGATGTGTATTTTTTTCTCTTGCTGCTTTCAAGATTTTTGTCTTTCAGAGTTTGACGTGTTTGTGTGTGTGTGAATTCTTTTGTATTTATGTTTTATTAAACTTTGTGGTGATCAAGAAGAACGAATACAATATGATAATATTTATGTTGTCTCTGAAGTAGAATGATATCTTATGCTAGTATTTGGGAAACTGTGGAGTTCAGTTTGTTAGCTTGTATGAAGTAAAAAATACTATAAATTTCCAATTTATTGGCAGTATTTTATTTATGTAATCTGTATATGTTTTCTAAGTTCATCTGTCATATACTAAAAAATAGGCCAATATGTACTAATTCTACTGGAACTCTGTGTCCTTTTTTTTTTTTTTCCTCTAGTTTTAGTGGATTTGGATGATATACTATTTGGCATAGAGTTATTTAAAACCCCTTAATAGTCATTATAAATTCAACACATTTTTATTCCTTAAAGTTTTATTTTTGCCCTAAATTCATGTTACACTAATGCAATATTTTTGTTTCATTACGTATATAATTAACATATCTTTGCTCTTTCCTTTATTATCAACATTATAAAGAAAATCGGCTGGGCGAGGTGGCTCATGCCTGTAATCCTAGCACTTTGGGAGGCCGAGGCAGGCGGATCATGAGGTCAAGAGATCAAGACCATCTTGGCCAACATGGTGAAACCCCGTCTCTACTAAAAATACAAAAAATAGCCGGGCATGGTGGCACGTGCCTGTGGTCTCAGCTACTCGGGAAGCTGAGGCAGAAGAATCGCTTGAACCCAGGAGGCAGAGGTTGCAGTGAGCCGAGATTGCACTCCAGCCCGGTGATAGAGCAAGACTCCTTCTCAAAAAAACAAACAAACAAACAAACAAAAAACAGAAAAGCCCAAAAAAACCAAACAAGTAAAAAAAAATACCCTTTTTATCATTTCTTTTATATACAGTGTGTAACTGTGTTTCATTTTGTGAACAAATTCACTGTATTAAATCCAGGGTCAAAAAACTGTAGCCCCACATCAAATATGTTCACACTCTTTCATTTATATGTTAACATGGAAGACTTGAATATTTGCAACTGAGACCATATGATCTTCAACTCTTAAAACATTTACTCTTGGCTGGGAATGGTGACTCACACCTATAATCCCAGCACTTTGGGAGGCCAAGGAGGGCGGACAACTTGAGATCAGGAGTTCAAGACCAGTCTGGTCAACATGGTGAAAACTGTCTCTAATAAAAATAGCTGGGGATGTTGGTGCATGCCTGTAGTCTCAGCTACTGGGGAGGCTGAGGCTGGAGAATCATTTGAACCCGGGAGGCAGAGGTGGCAGTGAACCTAGATTGTGCCATTGAACTCTAGGCTGGGCAACACCGAGACTCCATATCAAAAAAAAATTTACTCTCTGGTCATTTACAGAAAAAGTTGCATGACCCTCATATTTAATATTTTATGTGCCTGTTGGTCTGTTATTTTGCTACTTTATTTCCTTTCTTTATATTCTGTTTTCTTTTTCGTTTGGGTACATATATACTTTTCATAATTTATGTTTATAGTTTAAACTTTTCTAACCATTACTTTTTTTCTTATTCCTTCTTTCTTTCTTTTTTATGAGATGGCGTCTTGCTCAGTTGCCCAGACTGGAGTGCAGTGGTGCAATCTCAGCTCACTGCAACCTCTGCCTCCCAGGTCCAAGCATTTCTCCTGCCTTAGCCTCCTGAGTAGCTAGGATTGCAGGCATGCACCACTGCACCTGACTAATTGTTTTGTGTTTTTAGTAGAGACGGGATTTTACCGTATTAGCCATGCTGTTCTCCAACTCCTGACCTTGTGATCCACCTGCCTCTGCCTCCCAAAGTGCTGGGATTTTAGGTGTGAGCCACTTTTCTTGGCCACCAATACTATTTTAACCATAGCTTTATATAATATAACTACTCCTCTTCTACCTTACAAAGTAACCCTTGATTTTCTTATCTGATCAAGAAGTATATCAACAACTTTATAATTTTCTACACTTTTGTTTCCTCCTCCTCATCTTCATAATAAATTTTAGTTGATTTTTTTTTAGTTATTGAAATTTTATCTCACTAATCTTTTGCTTATATTTTATAAATTATATTTTGACACCACTGCTATTAAAATTGAGAAAGCCATTGTACTTTATAATATTTCTAGTATTTGAACTTATTTTCTCTCCTACCTATTATTAGTCATATTATTTATATATTAATGTTTAGAATGTATTCATTTTGTTCTACAATAATCAGACAAAAAAGTTTAGACTCAATTATGAATTTCAATTTATTACAGTGAAATTTTGCTGTTAATTAAACATGCAGTATTTCTGTTAATTATGTTCTATCATTTTTTAAATAAAGAGCTCATGCAAAAAATATCTTGTAAATTCTCATGTGTTTATAAGTATTCAACTGTACCACTGGAGTTGTGGAAGTTTGATTGGCTATAAAATTATTGAATCACTCTAGACAACAGG
Source organism: Cheracebus regulus (assembly GCA_963574635.1). Classification (NCBI taxonomy): domain Eukaryota; kingdom Metazoa; phylum Chordata; class Mammalia; order Primates; family Pitheciidae; genus Cheracebus; species Cheracebus regulus. The sequence continues at coordinate 41,971 of CAUYQU010070665.1, read as the reverse complement.
ATTTTGAAGGCATTATGGAAATATCCTCTAAATTTAAATTTTACTGTAGAAGTCTAAAACCTGCCTCAAGTTTTTAATGTTTGTTTTATTTTACCTATGCTGAGATGATTTATTTTGCCTTATGTTCTTCTATGTTAGTTAGCTAGGACTGCCATACAAAATACCACAGACTGTCTTGAAAAATAGAAATGTATTTTTTCACAGTTCTGGAGGCTGGAAGTTAAAGGCTAAGGGGATGACAGGGTTTGTTTCTACTGAGAGCTTCCTATTTTACTTGCAGATGTCCACACTCTTACCTCCTCTTTACTTGGCCTTTCCTCTGTGTACACAAATCCCTGATGGATCTTTTGTGTGTCCAATTTCCTCTTCTTACAAGAACACCAGGCAGGTTGGATTAGGACCCACCATAAGGACCTCATTTTAACTTAATCACCTTTACAAAGGCCTTATAGAGTCACATTCTGAGGTACTGGGATTTATGACTTTAACACCCCTCAGTAGTTTGTAGCTCTCTGTTGATTTTTCTTAGTTCTATTATGTTAATGATCATTCTTAAATTTATTTCTTTAGGAGAATGGTGTTACGTTTTAATCCAAAGTTTTAAGTCATCTTTATATCTTGAAAGGTTTTTTGAGTTATATTTTTGATTTTTTTTTTCAAATTAGAGTTTTATTTTCAGAGGACAATAATTATGTAAATACTGTATCTCCATTCTCTTTCCTAATGGAAATTTATTATTTTATTTCTCCTAATTCATTTTTAGTTCATTGTTTCTTCATAATTGTTCTTTTTACTTATTCAATCTCCACTTTATTCCCCATTTCCCTGTTTTTAGTAGTGACTTATTTCAATTTATGCTACTTCTTAGAATTTGTTTTATTTTTCTCTTTCACTTTTTAAACTGATATATTATTTTCTGAATCATTTCTTGCTGTTACTTTTATAAAATATTTCAAAATTTTGAATGCCTCTGATTCTATCTCATTGTATTATTTCTTTGAATTTATTTGCAGTCACCACTTTTATCTGCTTTGTGGTGATTTTTTTTCCACTGAGTATTTCTTCTCTGCAATTCATTTTATTGGTTCTAACAATCTATTTACTTTTACTATTTTATTTATTTTTTCATTTCTTTGTTTTTACAGACAGGATCTCTCTCTCTTACTCGGGCTAGAGTGCAGTGATAGGATCATATCTCATTGTAACCTCAAATTCCTGGACTCAAAAGATCCTCCCACTTCTGCCTCCTAGATAAGCACTACAGGCTTGTGCCGCCTTGCCTGGCTATTTTTTTAGTTTTCAATTTTAGAGATGGGGCTTCTCCGTGTTGCCCAGGCTAGTCTCAAACTCCTGCCCTCAAACAATTCTACTGTCTCAGCCTCCCAAGGTGCTAGAATTACACACAAGAGCCACTATGCCTAGCCTACTTTTAGTATTTTTCCTAGTATCTTGTATATGGCATCTTTGACTTATTTTAGTATTACTTATCTTTGAATAAAATGTATTTTTCTTTGATGAATTAGTTGCAACATGTTCTTAGGAATGGAATAGAGAAGTATCATAAGCCAGAAGGAATGTTTTTTTCTAGATCGCAGTGAAGCTCTGATACATCTTGGATATTGTCCTGGCCCAAATCCCATGCTGAAAAGCCAGTGCTTCAGGTGGAGCCTGGTGGAAGGTGTTTGGACCATGAGGACACAGCTCTGATGAATGGCCTTGCCCATCCTCTTAGTGATGAGTAAGTGAATTCTCACAAGATCTGGTTGTAAACTGTGCCCCCCTTCCATTCTTTCTCTTGTTCCTGTTTTCTCCATGTAATGTGCCTATCCCCCTTCACCTTCTGTAATGGCTGCAAGCTTCCTGAGGCCTCCTAAGAGCCAAAAAGACACTGGCACCATGCTTCCTGTACAACCTGCAGAGCCATAAGATTATTCAACTTATTTTCTTTATAAATTACCCAGTCTCAGCTATTTCTTTATGGCAATGCAAGAATGTCCCAATACACACTCCACAGACATGCTGTGTTGTTAGGCCCAGATTGATTTGGCCTTTTCTTCTTCCTAGTCAATAGACATTAACAACTATAGGTTACTCAGAATGGCAATATCTCTTTTACCATTTTTTCTTTCTTTCTTTCTTTCTTTTCTTTCTTTCTTTTTTTTTTACAGGAAAGTTGATTTCTGCCAAAATAACTTCTCTGTATTTTTATTCGGGTCTGTCTCTTTTGCTACCTCATCATGTACAATAGGGTTGGGAAAAAAAATGTACTGTTGGAGCAAGCACCCCATGGTCACTGTACTTAATGGGAACTTTGAACATGTAGCTTAAAGGCAAGCTACAGGTTCTGGCGAATTGTGCTCAGTCTCTCCATGTACCCAAGCTCTTCAGCAACAGGTGTCATTGCCTGCGTCCCTCCACTCTTTGATTTAATCCTCATTAGATTTGGAGGTAGATTTGGTAGATTCTTCTTGCATGTAAGAAGATACCACATGGAAAACCGAGTATCATTAAATGCCAAACTTGAGATTCTGTTTTATTCTTTAAAATGTTTGGGGTTGTATTCTTTTCTACTAGTACAACAATTATATATAGCATTTAATGCAATGACTAGGCTCCAGACATTGTTTCAGGTTTTACCTCTCTATTATTTTAAGGAAAGTCCCAGAATACATAACGTTTTATATACTCTGATTTTTGCATTTCAGTGGTGGGAAGAGAGCCAAAAAAATTATCAGATTTTTTAAAGGGTTGCAGGATGCCAAAATTATTTTAAAACACTGATTTCATAAGTGATATAATTAGCAAATCAAATGGTTTTGAATTGAATCATGCTAGACCCATGGTTTCTAAAGCCCAATTAACCGAAAAACTGTTTAAATCTACTTACAAATTCAAATGTGCACCAAACATCATCTACACACTGAATAAATATCTCCCACATTTATTAGCTATGATTCCCTTTTTGACAATACATGCAGATATATCTGTAGTCAATATACAAATTCATGCTGGCTTTTTGTCAATGCATGTCTTTTCAATCTAAACAATAGCTAATGTTTACTAATCATGTAAAATGAGTTAGAAACTTTTTAAAAAAAGGTTTTTTTTTTAACTGAAATTCTTTTAACAATCTTATAAACTACGTCCTGCTGTGATTACCCTATTTAGAGATTAGAAGACTGAGTTTTATGGGTTGAATGTCTTTCCCAAGAATCATATTGAAGTTTAATTGCCAGTAACAGTTTTCTGAAGTGGGGTCTTTAAGAGGTGATTAGGTCATGAGGGCTCTGATATTGTGAGTGGATTAATGCTGTTATTACAGGAGTGGGTTAGTCATCACAGGAGTGGATTTCTGATAAAATGAATGAATTTCCCCCTCCCCTTTTTCTCTTGCTAATTCCTGCCCACCCCTCTGTTGTGCATGCTTGCTCTTGTCATGCCAGGCCTTCCACATGCCCTTGTCGGATGCCAGGGCTTTGCTTTTGAGCTTTCCAGACTCCAGGAGCATGAGCCAAATGAATTACTTTTCCTTATAAGTTACCCAGTCTATGGTATTCCTTTATAACACCAGGAAATGAACTAAGACACCAAGGTATAGAGAAATTTAGCAGCTTGCCAGTGGACATATTCCTAGGAAATGGTGGAGTGGGATATGAAGCCAGGCTATAAGTTTCCAGAGCCTTATTCTTAACCATTTCATTAAAATAAGTCATACTTTGAAAGTCATCTATTCATATTTGAGATCTGTGAGGTTCTGTTTATTTAAAAGGTTGAAATGATAATTTCATTATAAAAATGCTGAGAAAGTCTGTGTGAGACTGAGTTAAAACTTTTTTTGATAGTCTATGTGTTGTCCCTTGGGAATTTATTTAGACAATCCATGCAAAGTGGTATTTGAAAGTCGACCTGATGGTTTGTAATAAAAAAAAAGACCAGTTAGGGAAGACATACTAAATACCTGCTGAAATGGGTTCCAGTCTAAAGGAGCAGAACTGGCAATAACATTTGAAGAAGCAATTTGACCAAATTCAGAATAGATGAATAAACACAGTACTACTGAGATTTTTCTCAGTGAATAATATGGAAATGGCAGGGGAGGTGAACTCCCATGGACCGTGCTCTGTTAACAGGGCAGCACAATCCATGACAGGCTTTAACAACATGTGAAATTTGTCTTGAATCTAGCTGCAAGACATCAGTATCTTTATCCTGTTTCTGCCTTCTTTGCTATACCCTCAATTTCTTCTCTTTATTATCTTGTTTGCTCAGCACTTCTTGTTGGTCTTCCCAAGGACAGATGGTTTCTTCATGTTTCTAGTGCACTTTACAGTCACACTGCACATGCCCTTTTCTGGCTCAGTACTTACCTTAGACTTTGATACATTGTATTAGACACCGAAGAACTTCGCCAACTCGCGTAGTATTACATCATTGACCCTGTCCCAGTTCTGGCAACCACAGAGATAAAGAATTACCAGTGACTGAAGAAACTTGGTATTAGACATGTTGACAAAAGTTAAATATTGAATACTATGCAAATAGAATAATACAGGTCTCATTTAGATAATCCAGAGTTATTTTTAAAATTCCCAGCTTTACCAAACTTTTTTTTACTTTTCCTTCATAATTGGCCTGAGTTCTACCTATGTCATGGTATAAGCCACTAAAAGCATAGTGCAATCAACAGTCTTCTAAAGGACTGAGGTGAGAAAGTACAGGAAGGTGACAACTGAATTTGCATTGAATTTTAAAAGAGAATGGTAAGTGTAATAGTCTATAATGCATCTTTTTCTTGATATGATATTATCTGATTTTGTTTCTACTGTCTTCAAGAACTTCAACATAGTTCACTTACAGCGTTTCTAGGTGACAGATACTGTTCCAAGATGTGGTTTCTAATCTTCATAACAATTGTGTAAGTTAAGTATTATACCCACTTTAAAGATGAGAAAACAAGGGTTTAGAAGGCAATTTAAAATATCTCTATTCCATTGGTAGATTAACCACATATAATCTATCCCCAAATTTCATGAGAATTAATGTAAACATTTGTTTAAAGGCATAAACATACAATTAAATAGAATAGACAGCAGCTATAATTTATTTTTGTGCTGCAAGTCAAATAGATGCATGGAACTTACTTAACAAACCATTGAGTATTCTCTTAGCAATGAAAAAACAAAGGAAGCAACTTGGAAGGAAGGAAGGAAAGAAGGAAGAAAGGAAGCAATGAACTGGAAGGAAGGAAGATAAGGGAAGAGAAGGGAAGGGAAGAGGAGGAAAGGGAAGGAAAGGGAAGGAAAGGAAAGGAAGGAAGGAAAAGGAAGGGAGGAAAGAGGAGGGAAGCGAGAGGAGGGAGGAGAGGGAAGGGCGGGGAGGGAAGAAGAGAGGAGGGAAGGGAGGGGAGCTGGCCAGGGAGCCCAAAACATCCATATGATGGTGCTAGCAGGTACTTAAGATGGGAGAGGTGAAGAAACAATTGGGTATAGCTCAAGGTAGTGACACTAAAAGAAGGAATTCTAATTAACATTTCCAAATAGAAAATCTAGTTAAACATTGTGAAAACTCTGAATACTCTAAAAAAAAGATTCTTATGGAATCTCTACATCAGACAAACACACATGAGCGCACGCACACAGTCTCAACCAAAGGATCAGAAAATAGAAAAGATTCTCAGATTTTCAAAAACAAACCTCACTGCTAAAAGGCAATGAAGCTTCCATTTAAGCTTGGAACAGTGGCTTCCAATCTGGAATTCTATACTTACCCAGTATACTGTTTATTTTGAGGGCACAATCAACACATAAAGGTCTATGCAGTTTTACTTCCCATTATCTTTTCTCAGAAATATACCAAAGGATATTCTCTACCAAAACTTGAGAAAAAAATAAAGAAGGAAAATAGAATATAGGGTTATAAATCAACAGAGAGGAAAGTAAAATTTCCAAATTTATATAGAAGAGATGTTCAAAATCCCAGCACTCATAGCTATTGAACACTTAAAACGTGTTTAGTCCAAACTAAGATGTGCTCGAATCAGGGTCAGCAAACTTTTTCTATAACAGTCCAGAGAGTAAATATTTTTTTGCTACAACTCTGTCATAGCAGCACAAAACAGCCACTGACAAAAATGATAGTGGCTGTATTCTAGTAAGAGTTTATTTGCAAAATGAAGCGACAAGCAGCCTTTGACCCACAAGTTGCTGACCCCTCCTTAGTATGCCATGGATTTCAGAAGTTCATAAAAGTATGTGTGTGTATATGTATCTACATCTATACATACTATCTCAAACATTTTATATTGATTATATGTTGAAATAATTTGCACATATTGGGTTAAATGGAATATATGAAATTTTTATTTAGAGAAATGGTCTACCTATGTTGCCCAGGCTGATCTTAAACTTCTGGGCTCAAGGGATCCTCCTGCCTTGGCCTTCCTAAGTGCTAGGATTACAGGCATGAGCCATCATGCCCAGCCTGAAATTAAATGTGATAACTAGAACTTTGAGCTTAATATGTGGCTCCTATTCTGTTTCTGTTGGATTTTGTCTCGTCTAGGATGATGACTATTCCTTGTTTATAGAAGGCTTTCAGCCAAAACTAGAGCAGATCAGAAGCTTGGAGTTATGACTTAACATATAGGAGAATTACATAAAACAGAGATGGTCAAGACTTGAGCTAATTAGAAGCTTACCTAGAAAATTATTCAGATGAAAAATACAAAACAACAATAAACCTTAACTTCTGCAAAACCAAACCAATTAAATGAGAACGAAAATGTCAGCAGGGTATATGTGCCTCAACTGTGAATAGCTGCAGTGACTTAATCATAGAAGTGTAAACACTGCATTTTTATTTAGTTATAATTCAAATCTATTGGCCGAATGGGGATTATAGAAGATGGACAGGACTGTGTGTGTGTGTGTGTGTGCACGTTCGTGTGTGTGTAAGGGTGGGTAGAGATAGATTGTTGAGATACAGATATCTAAATCTTTATATTTTATGGAGGATGTCAATAAAAATAATAGTAGAAAAATGTTTAGAAACAAACACCAAAATAATCAGAAAAAGTACTGCTTTGGGAAATAGGAATTGGGATGAGAAAAGCAGGAGTCTGCTCATTTTTATAGTAATCTTTATCAAACTAATTCTTTATATATGCATGCCTAAATAAAAATAAAATAAATTGTATAAAATAAATACACTAGAATAGAATTTTCAAATATGGAAGAAAAGAAGGAAAACTCGGAAGGAGGTTATAGAATTTACCCAATGCCCCATGGTTCATGGTTTGGCTGAAGTTTAAGCTGAGGCAGACTTGTCTGATTCTATTACATGATACCGCCTAACTAAAGAGATAACTAAAGATGATAAAGGCAAACAGATTAAATGCCAGCTTGTTACATAGGCATCATCAGCATGAATGTCAGTCATGTCTCAGTCATACACGTGTGTTCTTTAATTCCTGGAAAGAAGTAGTAAACAAAGGACCCCTGCCAAAATCCTGACCCACTCCAATCCAGCCTTTACTGAATTCCCAAAGCCTCTTCTGAAATTGCAAAACTATTGTCTCTTTCTGAATAAGAACATTTTACTGTCTCCCATTACCTCAGGAAAGAGCATAAATAAGACAAGAATCAGGTCTTTGCCCTTGCCTTTCTATCCTAATTTCATGTAAACATTTCATCCTTGGAGGTATCTCCAAATTCTGGCTTTGTGGGTTGGTGTAGACTTTCGGTCTCTCCCCCGCATTCTCTATCAGAACCCAAAGCCACTCTAGATTAATTACTAACAATGTGTTAGACCAATGCAGTAAATAGGCTCTTCCCATAATTTTGCATTTCTAAAACAAATTGAGTAAAAATAGCCCACACAACTTCCATGTTGTAGACTCTACGGTTGCTAGTCTTGGCTGAGAAGCTTTAAGTCTTCTCACAAAAAACTATGGCAAAAGTCTGAGGAATAACAAATGGCCAGGGTACAAAGTTCACTAAAAATCTGCCGCATGTTTTGCCATACCAGGAACACTCTCTATAAATACAGCAGTGTTATTGATTCTTGTGGGTGTGCTTCTGTTCCTGATTTTGACAGAGAACAAGGTTTACTTCTTTCCTTTTGTAGGTCTATTTTTAATTGTTAAAAATGATAAACTTCATGATATTTAAGCTTTCTTTTTGGCATAAATAGATGCAATATTCAATTGTGTCAATATTTGTTTAACTCTTTTAAAAGACTCAGTATGGCTCAAAGCCACTGAGACAGAAAGTAGTTGATTTATGTATATTTACATAAACAAAGGGGCCTGTTCACATTCTAACCAAGATCTATAATATTTTGAGCTTGTCTGCAACGTTTTCAACCATTTTTTCCTTTACTTACTCATCATATACACAAGGATCTCTCTTACCTCATTAAAATGGATACCTGATCTTTCTTCCCTCTCAGAACAACATTCAATTTCTTTATCTTTCTTATTCTACCAAAATGTTTACCGCACTCATCTTATGCCTCAATGCAATCATTACCCCATAACTCACATCTATCTAATTCCTGTCCTCAGCATTATTCAGTTAATGACATGAACCTTTTATTTACACACCTTTTGCTTTCCTGCAGGTCTCATGATCTTAACTCCCTGAATTACTCAAGTTGATTTTATGCATACTAGAAACTTTTCTCCTTTTGCTCTTGAACTGAAGTCTTTGTGTATCCTCTTGACATTATTATTTTTTTCTTCAATCACTTCTTCCTCTCTACATGGAAGCCTTTATCTATTACATTTGATGATGATTCCTGATTTTCCACCTTTCTCTCCATAGCAGGTCACATCACTTCAGCAAGCACCTCTGTGCATAATATCCTTCCTAAAAGTTATTCTGCATATTTTACATATTTCTAATTCCAAATCACCATCAGCTTATTGCACATTTCTGCTCTGCCGTGAAGGACAAACATCCACCTTGCCCTTGCATAGAGATGGAAGGAAAGAAATCACAACAAAATCTGGCTCCAAAAACCAAGACGGTGAGAATGAAATAATATTCAACATAGTGCCTAAGTCACAGAAGCAGTCAAGTCCTTCATTGCTCCTCAGGTCCAGACATTATTCTGCTGAATCTGTTTTCCCTAACTCTTTTCTTCTCACTAACATCTTTTCGTTTTCTTCCAACTGCCGTCATTTAGTTCAAAATTTATGCCGTCTTGCAGTTCAACACCTGAACTACTCCGCTGATCCTTCTCACTTACAATATATCTGGAAAAATGTCACCACAGTGTTTTTTATAAAGCTGTTTTCTTGTTCAAAAGCCTTCCTTTGTTTCTCACTGGCTCTCTCTTACTCTTACAAATTCTTACTCTTTAGTCCAGTAAAAAACCTGAGAGGTGTTTTGGTTCCTCGTCTCCCCAGGGACATTTAGTAGTATCTGAAAACAATTTTAATGATCATGCTTGTGGGTGGGGGTGCTATGTGTATCTAGTGAGTAGAGGCCAGCAGTGCTGCAAAGCATCTACAACACAGAGAACAGGACGCTACAGCAGTGCATACAAAATGTCATCAGTGTCCACGTTGAGAGATCCTGTCTTAATATCTATATGTGTCTAACATGTATACACATACAAACATTTATATATATAAATATTGATATAAATATATATATATTAATATGTTTGTATATATATATATATATATATATATATATATATATATGTTATCTGAATTTGCTTTGATGGTACCTTTGCAATTATCCATTATTCCCTGGAATTAGTCTTATTTGCTTCTCAATCTGTCCATCATCCTGGAAACATTTTGGTCTCACTACCAGACAGGTAATTTCCTCTCTCTGACTTTGGACATAAAAAAAGAAATCTTTTTAATCTTCTTCATGAAACGTTAATATAGCTACCATGTAAAACAGTAATTTCCTTTCTCCTATAACGCTGAAAATGTAAGTCTTAGCCAAAGCACCTTATCCTCGGGGCAAATCATTAGTTTCAGAAAAGCCCTATCATGCCCCCAGAAACTAACCTACATATCTAGATGGAAACCTTCCAGGACATTTTAAAATATGGAGGAAGATTTAACTAGGAGATGTTCAAATAGAATTAGCTGAATTTCAATAGATACTGAGATGGCAAGATTTCTAAATCTACCACAGCCTTAAAAAAAAAAAAAATCCTGAACATCACTCCTTGTAAAGCCCAATGGCTAATTCTCAGCTTCTCTATTTTCCTAGTGAAGGTCTTTAATGTAGATACTGTCATCTGTAACATGGGAATATGATCCTAGGTGATCACAGACACATGGGAAAGAGTCTACATGCTTATGTCTCTATTTATAGTAAAATATTCCTCCTCAGTGTTGTGCCTCCAAAGAGTGACATTCTTGCCCAGAAACACGTCTGCCAAATGGTTCGTATAGTGTAATTGTAATGAGCAAACACATTCATCATTTCAGAATAGAATGAGCAGATTGGTAGCTCTAGAGAAACAATTTCCTACGTGTTTGCTTTAGAGTTCAGGTGGATTACTAACACACGTTTAGTGATCGTGACATAGGGAAGCGTCTTCATTGCCACCTAACATTTATCATTTGTGTGACCTTGGACTTTGATTTAAGGATGCCAGAAATTGTAATGGGGCACATGCTGGAACAATTGGACCTGATGACTAACAATCATCACCCTGAGCAAATTGGAAAGTGTTTTATAATCAGTTTTTGTTCAGTGTTCTAGCAATTTTTGTTCTTGTTTTTGGTGGAATAGAAGTCCTAAAAATTATCTTAAAAATTGTATATACCCAACAGCGTTTGTGAGGTTTGGCAATGCCCTGAGTTAAGACTAGCCAAAATGAAAGAAAATGTATGCAACAATATTTAAACTATTTGAGAATTTCTGATTCTACATAGCAGAGTAAGTATACATCCATTTTCTCCCTTCACAGATTATATTGTGGTCAAGAAAAAGAATGTTTTTCTCAGTATTGAGAGAAAGAGGCTAGGAGACGAAAGAGATAGTGGAGAAGCCCTTGACAAATCATGGCTGGAAGAGTAGCACATAAGAAATAGAATGTGAAACTGAGGATCCAATTGTGGTTGAAGACCAGGCCATGCAGTGGCAGGTGTGGGTGTTTTTGGTCATTCAATTTGCTCCAGGAGCACTCAAGCCCAGGTGCTGGTGAGGAGTCTGAGGATCATGAGATAATCCTGGTTGGAGTATTTGCAGACAGGAAACCTTATGGCCAAAGAAGGGGAGTTAAAATTATTGACAAAAGTGGTAAAATGGTGAGTCATGGAGCTGAAGCTGAATTGAATATTCAAAAAAGAGAATCACTGAAAGAATATGGAGGCTGGGTAGGGTGGCTCATGCCTGTAATCCCAGCACTTCGGGACGCCGAGGCAGGTAGATCACCTGAGGTCAGGAGTTTGAGACTAGCCTGGACAACATGGTGAAACCTTGTCTCTACTAAAAGTACAAAAATTATAAGAGTTTTATAGATAAAATTAGCACTTTCTCTCTTTCATTCTTTTTATTCTAAAAAAAAATAAAATAAAAAAATAAAAAATAAAAAAATAAATAAAAAAAAAATTAGCACATGCATGTAATCCCAACTACTCGGGAGGCTGAGGCATGAGAATTGCTTGAACCTGGGAAGCAGAAGTTGCAGTGAGCTAAGATTGTGCCACTGCACTCCAACCTTGGTGACAGAGTGAAATGTTGTCTCAAAAAAATATGGAACATTGGGTCTTACAAGTGGCTGCATATTTGAAACAAATATATTTTTTAAATTTATGAATTCTCAGAACTTATATCAATGGATCAGAATCTCTATGTGCAGATTCAACCAATACATTTTCTTTCTGCTATATGTGTCAGCACTGAGAATCATTGTCACCTAAAGTTCATAAAACTTCAGATGTGGATAAGACGTGAAGGAGGCCTAGAAAATAACAGAGTGGAAGGAATGGATCAAAATACCTACAATGATATGAGGTAGTAGGAGAGATCTCAATGATGACATCTTGTAGACATCTCAATGATGCTTGAATTTGAGATTTAATTAATAAAGCAGTTGAATCCCATTGAATTTGAAAAAAATTAAGTAATTGAGATATTGGTGTGTCGGATGGTAAATACATCATCTTTATGGTAAGAAGCAAGAGGGAATTTTCAAACTATTCTGTAAAAGACAAGCCATGATGCACAGATTATTTTTCAAAGCCATTGGATAGATGAGAGAAACTAGTGACCATTTTAGTATGGTTTTCTAGAAGTTGTAACTTAAGCCAGGAGTTACAGAGTGATTTGTTAAAGAGAAGGAGAAGGTGTTGATTTAACAGAGAAATAGGTTTTGGAAAAAGGGGTGTTGTACAAAGGGCTCTTGCCAGTACACCAGGTTACTTCTATCTTATGGGGGCACCTAAATCTGGAAGCATCAGTTACGCTAGGACCAGCACAAAGACACTTGGGATACCAAAGTCGAGAAAGAGAAAAAAAGGCCCCTGACAACAAGACATCTTGCCTGTAATAATTTCATCAGGGTTGTTCTTAAAGGCAGTGAACATAGACCCTAACATTCACTTCAGGCAACACAGGTGACCCTGAATGTTGTGATAAGCCATCATAAGGTTTTTATAGATAAACAGCATGTTTGTTGTTTATTCACATTCCAGTCCAAGGAAAAAGAGTGCAGATGAGGAAGCTCAGCTCATATAGCCCTTCAGGGAGACAGGGGCTCCATCATCCCTGTGGAGTGTCCTTCTGTAGCCTCGGCAGCCAATCAGCCAATGGCCTCATAGACGCTCCTAACAGGCTTGGGAGTGATGTCAGCATATTAGCCTAATTGCCTTCTGTTAGGAAACAGAATGAGGTTTTCATTAGGAAGAAAACAAGGGATAAGACTATTCATGATCACCCAGTTTTTTTTTTTTTTTTTGGTCACGCTATGTAACTTTAGGCAAATCACTTAACCTCTTTGGGCCTCAACAATCTCATCTGTAAAAGAGAGATAATTTTTATAATGTGCAATTTGTGAGATTTTTATAGAATTACTGGGTAAAAAAACTTAATGCCTGGATTATATTAAGCACTAAAAGCATATTATGTACTAGTATTGAATATGCTTTATATAATGTTATCAAGGCACCATGTCTTAAGCACCAAGTATAAAGCTTTGTGCTAAGAAAGTTAATATCCCACTTTTATGCTCCATAGCACTCCTTTGTTGTAGGTACACTTTTTACATTTTGTGATGGAAAAAATAGATACTGGAGCACATAACAAGTAAATGGTGATGCTAGACTAGGATCTGGAATTATCTGACTTTAAGCCTAAGGTCTTTCTAGTACTCCAAGTAGCTTCTGCATGCAATTTGCAAATAGCTAAGTGACTTCTGTGTGTGTGTATGTGTGTCCATGTGCACGTGTAGGGAACAGTCTATATGCTTATGTGTCTCTATAAATAACATAAAATTGCTCCCCAGTGTTCTACATCCAAAGAATGATGTTCGTGCCCAGAAACACTTCTGCCAAACAGTTCATATATTGTAATTGCAATGAGCAAATGTATTCCTCATTTTGGAATTGACTGTGTAGAATGATAGTGAAAGTAAATGCCTGTAAGACAAAATTTAATTAAACTTAATACAACCTACACATATTTTTAAAATAAAAAACTAGTGTGAAAAATAATTTAGTCAACTATCAATCGTGTTTCTATATAGAGAAGTCTGAAGGGCTTTGGCGCTAATATTCCAACCATTCTATTACCATTTAAACAAGCAGAGCAATTATCGCAAGCTTTGAACGTGATACATTGGTTAAAAAAATGTGAGAGCTCATTCAGCTTTTAGGTTACCCAAGGGACATTATCAATTTGCTCATACACATGCTTTGTAAATGGACAAAAACAGCATACATAGATTGAGTAGTGTCTCTATCTCTACCTTCCCCCTTCCCTCCCTCCCTTCCTCCTTTATTTCTCTTTTACACATGCACCCTCACACTCCCACCCACACACACAATTAATTTTTTTAATTGCCCTGTATTTATATATTTACCATGCTATTTTCTTTTACTTAGGCTGCCTGATTTATTTGAATTATGTGTCCATTCTTCCAGACTATGCTTAAGCTGTACTCTTGAATATTCCAAGTATGATTTATATGGCAATGTAAGATGGCAAAAGCTTGAGTTGGTTGTAGATGCCAAGATGTTGAGCTCCTTAGTCTTTCAGCATCCAGACAGGGAAGCAGGGAAAGGAACAGCTAGAACTCGTTTAACCCAGCATGCCATTCAAATATTATTTTCTAAAACAGACTATGTAAAATAATTGCCACAACATTGATACATTCTGCACTAATCACCATTTATTTTTGTAATAGAAAGTTGCTCCTCACCTGCTCTTCCACCTTTTAGCCCAGTGTTATAAAGCCAGGGAAGCACCACATTGTATAATTTGACTATGAGAATTCACAAATTTGTGTGAACTTCTGTCAGTGTGACAGCTCATCAAAGCAGAACCATGGCTAAATCAGCTAAACCTGGAGAATAAAAGCAGGCAGGACAGTACAGCCTTGAAACCTGCCAGGTCACCATCCCTCCACTCCTTTCTCCATAACAATCACCACTTTCAACTCCCATTCATTGAGTTGTCGATGTTTTCATGGTCATCACTGTTGTTTTCACTATGATCAATTTATTTTTGAAAAACATATTCTTTAATAATTCCAACTTCAAAAAAAAATTAGTGTTCTATGTTTGTTGGATACAAAGTTACATGTTTTTGTTTTTAATTGCTAGTAAATGCATGGTTTATTTACCTCTTTTATGTTATCAATGATTTTTTTATATTTGATGATCAAATTTCCTACTATGATTATAGATTGTAAAAAATTTTACTGTATTTTTATCTTTATTTTGATGAGTAGTAGAAATATATGGCTACAGAAATGTACATCACTGATAAATATTGAGAGTTGCAAATTATTTTTTGCTTACTTTAAGTTCTGGGGTACACATGCACAGCCTGAAGGTTACATAGTTATGCACGTGCCGTGATGGTTTGCTGCATCCATACCCCATCATCTACATTAGATATTTCTCCTGTTATCCCTTTCCAATCCCTCCATCCCTGCTATCCCTCCACTAGCCACCCCAACCCCCAACAGACCCTAATGTGTGATGTTCCTGTCTGTGTGCCCATGTGTTCTCATTGTTCGACACTCACTTATGAGTGAGAACATGCAGTATTTGGTTTTCTGTTCTTGTATCAGCTTGCTGAGTATGATGGTTTCCAGCTTCAGCCATGTCCCTGCAAAGGGCATGAACTCATTCTTTTTTATAGCTGCATAGTATTCCATGGTGTATATGTACCACATTTTCTTTATCCAGTCTATCATTGATGGACATCTGGGTTGCTTCTAAGTCTTTGCTATTGTAAACAGTGCCACAATAAACATACATGTGCAAGTATCTTTATAATAGAATGATTTATAATCCTTTGAATATATACCCAGTAATGGTATTGCTGAGTCAAATGGTATTTCTATTTCCAGATTCTTGAGGAATTGACACACTGTCTTCCACAATGGTTGAGCATTCTTTTATACTCCCACCAACCATATAAAAGCATTCCTATTTCTCCTTATCCCCTCCAGCATCTGTTATCTCCTTATTTTTTAATGATTGCCATTCTAACTGGCATGAGATGATATCTCAATGTAGTTTTGATTTGCATTTCTCTAATGACCAGTGACGATGAGCTTTTTTTCATGTTTGTTGGCTGCATGAATGTCTTCTTTTGAGGAGTGTGTGTTCATATCGTTTGCTCACTTTTTGATGGGGTTGTCTGATTTTTTTCTTGTAAATTTGTCTAAGTTCTTTGTCGATTCTTGTTATTAGCTCTTTGTCAGATGGGTAGATTGCAAATATTTTTTCCCATTGTGTTGGTTGTTAGTTCACTCTAATGATAGTTTCTTTTGGTGTGCAGAAGCTCTTAAGTTAAATTAGATCCCATTTGTCTATTTTGGCTTTTGTTGCCATTGCTTTTGGTGTTTTAGTCAGGAATTCCTTGCCCATGCCTATGTCCTGAATGGTTTAGCCTAGGTTTTCTTCTAAGGTTTTTATGGTGTTAGGTATTATGTTTAAATCTTTAATCCATCTGGAGTTCATTTTTGTATAAGGTGTAAGGAAGGGATCCAGTTTTTCAGCTTTCTACATATGGTGAGCCAAAGTTCCCAACATCATATATTAAATAGGGAATTTTTTTTTCATTGCTTGTTTTTGACAGGTTTGTCAAAGATCAGATGGTCGTAGATGTGTGACATTACTTCTGAGGCCTCTGTTGTGATCCATTGGTCTATATCTCTGTTTTGGTACCAGTACTATGCTGTTTTGACTACTATAGTCTTGTAGTATAGTCTAAAGTAGCATGATGCCTACAGCTTTGTTTATTTTGTGGCTTAGATGGAAAATAATCCTTTTTGTCCTATTTAAAATCGACTTGAACTCTATTGTTTTTGATGTAAATGCTGAACCATGTAGTTTTTAAAAAAATTTTATTGCTAAATTTTATATTTTCCACCATTGTACTTTTTATTTTGCATTCTCAGATTTTTGAGTCACCTATTTATAGAGGGTGTGACTGTGTGTGATTTCTGACTGCTTATATTTTACTTATTTTTTTAAACTTTAATGCTAATGTTGCTGGATTATATTTCATTCAGTAATTTCAGTATACATTTTAAAGTTATTGCCTAATTGTATTTTTACAAAAAAAAATAGCATCATTTAGTTTCTTTTGGAAGTTTATATTTTTTCCTTGCCCTCAACTTTTCAAAATTTCACCATACTTTGCCTAGTCTTTTTATGGAAATACTATCCTGTACTATCAAGTGGCAACTTGCATCATCCGATGACCAAAGTCTTTTATTTAGCTTGAAAGTATTTTCTAGGTTAAAATTTCTGTTTCTATGGTTATCTATTGAATTGCCTCTCAAAAATAATATCTTTGACCTTTTTTGCCATGTTCTCAAAGAGTCTAAAGACAAAGCACATTTCAACTATTTTCTTTAATCTGTGTATTTCATTTATGTGACTAAGTCTCAAACATCAAGATTTCTGATTCTTTTGCATCACTGTCTATGTATGACACAATATTATATTTAATCTCTATGAGCATAAGACTTTTTTTTTTATTTTAAAATGCCTTTCTTTGGTCTATTGACTCATTTTCTTCTCCTGACAATTTTTCTAGTAATTATTCCTTTGTCTTGATTTTAGTTTCTACAAATATTGGTTGTTTTGGAGTATGTTTGCTTCCCTTTGTGTTCTGTGATCCCCCTCCCTCATTATTGTAGGTACAAGCTGCGATTATACATGATGACCTCTGGTGGGTTAAGAAGTAGGGTGGAAGGGCTATATTTATAAGTAAGAATTGCCTGTTGTTTGTCATAACAGTGTATGGTCCGTACATATGAGTTATTTTATGATTTACTTGGAGCTATAGTCCTGGCTCTCTATGGAGGGTAAATGTACTTTCTACGGGCCCCTTGTCACCTTTCTGAGCATTGCCTTGGGAGTGTTTCTGTTCTCACCTCTACTGACAATGAGCTTGGGCTCTACAAGAATGATGGCAGTCATCACCTAGAAGTGCTGGACTTCTTATTTTGCTGACTGATTTACAAGAGGTTTTTAAGATTCAAAAAAGCCTCAACATTTTGGGTTGCTAATGGCATCATTTTTGTTTTCTAGAATATTATATATCATGTTTTCACTTGCTCAACAGACTTTTTAAACAAAAAGATACACAGACTTTTATACTCAATCTATATTCTTGATTCAATTATATATTTTTCTTTATGCCTTTCATGTGCTTCTTTGTGTTTTTTATCCCTGCCTCTAAAAGTAACTTTAAGTATCGGCTCTTCCATAAAATGTATTAACTCGACAAATTGTTTCATGTTGGAAGCTCCCACTTCCACAGTTACAAAATGGGGATAATGGCACAAACTTTAGATAGGTTGAATTTTACATTACATCTGCCATGTAAAAATAGTGACCCTCACCTAAATGTAGCACTCAATAAATTTCAATTCTCTGCCTTGATGTTTTCCTATTGTTGCATGTATATAGTACTCAACACAATTTAGTTTGCAATGCTTCCAGGAGTAGGGATTGCCCTTGCACATTTTTTGTTAGCCCTAAAGCAACTAATGTAGAACATACAGTTTAAAAGGGCTAGTTGTTTAAGTGCATTATGTAGAAAGACAGGGCTTTAGAAAGTGACTGTAAGTGCTGAATTTCGAGGACTCAAGAGATGACGGGACCAGAAGAGAGAAGCTGCTTTTTGCCATGCTTCTTGACAGTTTCCCGTGCAAACGCCTAACTCTGCCCTTTCCATTCTGCCCTTTTGTTCTCTTTCTCTTTTATGTAAGTAATTGAGGAAAAAAAATATAATTAGACTTTCTTTCTACATCCTTTCACTTCTGGAAAGTGATGAAAGCACATGGGAAAGTTGAGATGAACATCTCAGGGGAAAAGGCCAAGAGCACATGTGAAGATGGTGAGTCGTTTTTTTATCACTTGCCCTTATGAAACATTGTCTGTGAGCAGTGCTTGTAATATCATAGAAAGCTTACAGGTTGGATGTCAGAAAACAGCTCTAATGGTACTATTTCTAGAACTCTCTGGAGTACCTAAAATGTTTGGCTCTAAATAATAGATAAACTGTCCCACCCTACCTTACACAATTATGAAATTCATTAGTGCACATAGTGGGAGGCCTAGGGTTAACACAGGTTCCAGATCCATTGTGAATTCTTTTTCTACTTCTGCAGTTGACATTGTTGGCTAGACCTCAAAGCATGTTCCTATTTCGTAAATGTATAACTTTTAAGAATATTGCAGCAATTTTTTTTTTTTTTATCATAAGGGAAGTAAAATCCGTGTTCATTTAGTCTTTTTTTTTTTTTTTTTTTTGAGGTGGAGTCTCACTCTGTTGCCCAGGCTAGAGTGCAGTGGCGCAATCTCAGCTCACTGCAACTTCCACCTTTCCTGCCTCAGCTTCCCAAGTAGCTGGGATTACAGACACCCAACACCATGCCTCGCTAATTTTTGTATTTTAGTAGAGATGGGATTTCACCATGTTGGCCAGGCTGGTTTTGAACTCCTGACCTCAAGTGATTTCCCCGCTTCAGCCTCCCAAAATACTGGAATTACAGGCATGAGCCACCACACCCAGCCCATTTAGTCTTTCTTTAGTGAACAAAAATTCTGTTTCCTCAGATCTTGTAGCAAATCTGCCTTGAATTTCATTGGCTAGAATTTAGGCAAATGTTTATTTGTGAACCAAATATTGTCATTAGGATTATCTTTGGACCAATCAGGTGGCCATCTGAGTTCAGTTTCCCAAATGACATTGCTATTACTTCATGTAGCTTAACCACAATGCCCGTTAAGCTCATAATAATGTCTCATTATTATCTTTGATTAATTTCTTTACTTGTAATTACAATGTCATCATTTCCGTTCTTTCTTACATGTACAACATAAATTTAAAATACTAGTAAACTACACTTCAGAATTTTGTGGGAGTTTTTAGATAATGGCCAATTCTAAAATTCTTAAAGTTCTGAGAGTTTACAAGTATAAATATTTTTATTCAAAATTTAAATTCTCTGCATTTGCAGTAATATCTTTATTTTTTATTACCATTTCAAAGGCAAACAGATATGTCTTCTAATTAGGACAAAATACTTTTGCTAGTTTTAGGCAATAAATTTATAAGACACAAACTCCACTCTCCTACAGAATTCAAAAACTAAATATCATGAACACAGTATTGTTTAAGCTTGAGTGTTTTTTGCTTGTTTGTTTGTTTTTTAGAGTGTGGAATTTGAATTCCACAGAGTCACATAAGCACTGAAGTATATTTTGGGTTATCTGAGATGAAGAAATGTTAAGAACTTTTGGGATTTGATGCTTACATAATGGTAAATCCAATATATTCCTTAATCCCTTGGGATTCTAAAAAATACAATGCAGTACACAATACAATAAGAGACTTTTGGATCTATAATCCTCAGACTTTTTCTAATGTTTTATCACTTTCTAAAAGTATAACTGCTTGCTATTTTATGTGTTATCAATAAGAAAGTTACTTGTTTTGAGATTTTGCTTTTATTTATTAATTAAACAACTCCCTATCTCCCACAGCCTGCCTGGGAATAAAATGTCTCAAGAATTATAGGAAATTTCCTAAAGGAGTTGATATAACTAAATATATAATAATCTTCAGTATTTTATTTATTTTTAAAATGTTGAGGACATTTCAACACTCATATATTAAATATCTACTTCATACTCAGTAAATTTCTTGGCACTGAAAATATTTATAAGACTGTGTTTTCCATAAAGGAACTTGTAAACTACAAGTGGAGAAAATCATGAACATATATATGCATTATCGCAGTGGAAATAACATCTCACTACAGCAGTGAAAGTGTTAAGTCTAGCCTGTATAACTAGTAGTAAAAAAAAATGCTTTTTCATGAGAGGTACATACTATCAACTTCAGTGCTCCCAAAAATCATTACAAAAGTTCATGGTCCAAAACAAAGGGAAAAAAAAATCTGTGTTGTGTGTATGAAGTTATGTGCTAATGTAAAAATAAGAGATTTCAACTATGCATTCAACTCACTCAATAAGAAAATACTAATGAAAAACCCACCATGAATATGACAAAAAGTATTTTACAGATAAAATGATTTTTTAAAAACTCAGAAAATCAAATAATAGAATCAAGTAAAAAATTTTATTCCAATCTGGTGCTAACAATCCTAGCTCAATTATATCCTCAAAATATTCTAAACACATCCCACCTCAGTGTCTACATGGCCAAGATCATGGACTCTGGAGCCAAACTGCTTAGGCTAGAAACAACTTAAATTTTTCATCTCTGAAACAAAAGTATTTATAAGTACCAAACTCCTGTAATATAGTGATAGTGAAACAAGTTAATATAGAGTAAGCACCAAGAGCATTACCTGGCAAATGCTGAGCACTCAACGAATGAGTACTCCAGTCAGTAGAGTACTCCAGTGTAGAAATATGGTTAAGACTGTATTCTAGAGACAGACTGCCCAATTCCTGCCCTTTTGAGGCCAGTAAGTCAGTGTTTCTGGACCTCAATTTTTTTTTCACCTTTAAAATTGGTATGCATAATACTACTTACCACATAGGGATATTGAAATAATCAAATGGATTCTACATATGAAACAATTAGAACCATACATGACACTTGGTAAGTGCTAAATTTGTTTAGTTAATATTGTTATGATTGTTGTAGCCATTGTTATTTTGATCCTTCCATCTCTCTTTAAGAATCCTTTCCTTCCTTCTGAAATTTGTGATCCTTTCTTACCTCCAGATTTGAGTTCAGGTATAGTTTCCTGATGCCCAGAATAAATGTGTTTTTGGGGCTGCAGCTGGTCGGGTTTTTAGTGAGTGTGTGTGTATGTGTGTGTGTGTGTTTTCTTTTTTAAATAGTTGTCAAAGAAGATAAAAACTGAAAAAATGTACCCTTATTTAAAGTTTTTTTTTTATTATTTTTTTATTGTATGAGTAAATGGCCCATAGACTTTGCAGTGTTCAAGGCTGAAATTAGCCCTGCTGATGACCTTGTTAAACTCCTATCTCCCTCATCATCTACTGTGCCTCACAAAGTCAGTCTTTATTTTACAAATGTATCTATTCTCTTATTATAGTTTTATGTAACATACAATTATCATTCTTATTCGTTTACATTTTTATTTTTTCTTTCTCCAGTATATGAACTCAAGGGGGTAACAATGTCACCTGCTTTACTCATCACTCGATCTGCCTGCCCTCCACAGTGCCTGAATGAATGTGGGCACTCAATAATTTTAAATTATTTTAGGACTGCTACAGTAGGTAGCTAGTCAGACATGAGCAGGGCAGGAGAGGGCCCCCACCCTCATCCACCAGATTGTCAGGCGACCATCAAATGATGGTCTGCACAGTGCAGATGTTGCATCGTCTCTCTAAAATAACAATCGGTCACAGCCAGTGCCAGGGAAAGACAGTCTCCCAATAATAAGAAACACCTGAAACTAGTGATCAGCAGCCTCCCAATAACATCTCAGGAGTTGGGTGAGTCCACTCGCATATGTGCACTAAGAGGCAAAATGGCAGAGTTTAATTGGTGTATGACTGCCCGGGGACATTTGGCTGGGAAGGGAAGAACACCTCAAGGAAGCATGTGTACAACTCTACTAAACACACTGTGCAAGCAGCCCCTCCCGGGTGCTGACAAGCACTGCCCCTACAGACAGCCCACCCCGAAGGAAGAATCAGCAGGGAAGGGACACAAGACTCCAAGTATGCCAGCATATAAAACCCCAAGTCAAAGGTCAAACAGTGCACTTGATTCTCTCAGGTCACCTGCTTAGCCCCCTTCCGAGTGTGCTTCTTTTTATTTCTGCCCTAAAACTTTTTAATAAACTTTTACTCCTGCTCTAGAAGTTTCCATGGTCTCTCTCAGTACCCTATGCCCCCTCAATTGAATTCTTTCTTCTAAGAAGACAACAACCTGTACCGATTCTTTAGACCTGTACAGATTCACTGTTGGTAACAGGACAGTTTTAGATTTAAAGAAATATTGTAGGGCTGGGAACAGTGCTCACACCTGTAATCCCAGCACTTTGGGAGGCCAAGGCAGATGGATCACCTGAGGTCAGGAATTCAAGAACAGCCAGGCCAGTATGGTGAAATCTCGTCTCTACTAAACATACAAAAATTAGCGGGACCCGGTGGTGTGAGGGCCTGCAATCCCAGCTACTTGAGAGGCTGAGGCAGGAGAATCACTTGGACCCTGGAGGTGGAGATTGCAGCGAGCTGACATTGTGCCACTACACTCCAACCTGGGCAGAAAGAGTGAAACTGTCTCTCTCTCTATATATATATATGTATGTATATATAGAAGATAATACCAAGATTGCTCATATCCTTTCTTGCTAATATCTTTCATCCTGTATTTGTTAAGATTCATAAGCCAATAGTGACATATTATAATGAACTAATGTCCATGCTTTATTAAAATGTCCTGAGTTTTTAGCTGCTATCCTTTTACTATTCCAGGATCTTATCCAGGATTATTCATAACCTTTAGTCACCATGTTTCTTTAGGCACCTCTTGGCTAAGAAATTTTCTTAGATCTTTCTACTTTCCAATGACCTTGATGATTTTGAGAAATTCTGGTCAAATGTTTTGTAGAATTTCCCTCAATTGGAATGTTTTTTTTTTTTATTCTGGCTCTTTTATTATTATGCTTTACGTTCTGGGATACATGGGCAGAATGTGCAGGTTTGTTACATAGGTAAATATGTGCCATGGTGTTTTGCTGCATCCAGCCCCCCGTCATCTACATTAGGTATTTCTCCTAGTGTTAGCCCTCCCCAATACCCGCACCCCATGCTATCTCTCCCCTAGCCCCTCTCACCTACCCCCCGAAAAGCCCCAGTGTGTGATGTTCCCTTCCCTGTGTCCATGTGTTCTCATTGTTCAAAACCCACTTATGAGTGATGACATATGGTGTTTGGTTTTCTATTCTTGTGTCAGTTTGCTGAGAATGATGATTTCCAGCTTCATCCATGTCCCTGCAAAGGACATGATCTCATCCTTTTTTTATGGCTGCATAGTACTCCATGGTGTATATGTCTATCATTGATGGGCATATGGGTTGGTTCCAAGTCTTTGCTATTGTAAACAGTGCCACAGTATACATATGTGTGCACGTGTCTCTACAACTGAATGTTTTATAATCCTTTAGGTATACACCCAGTAATGGGATTGCTGGGTCAAATGGTATTTCTATTTCTAGATCCCTGAGGAATTATCACAATGTCTTCCATAGTGGTTGAACTAATTTACACTCCCGCCATAGTATAAAAGCATTCCTATTCCTCCACATCATCTCCAGCATCTGTTGTGTCCTGATTTTTTAATGATTGCCATTCTAACTGGCATGAGATTGTATCTCAATGAGGTTTTGATTTATGACCAGTAATGGTGAGCTTTTCTTCATATGTTTATTGGCTGCATAAATGTCTTCTTTTGAGAAGTGTCTTTTCCTATCATTTGTTTACTTTTTGATGGGGTTGTTTGTTTTTTCTTGTAAATTTGTTTCAGTTCTTTATAGATTCTGGTTATTAGCTCTTTGTTAAATGGGTAGATTGCAAAAATTTTTTCCTATTCCATTGGTTGCTGGTTCACTCTAATGATTGTTTCTTTTGCTGTGCAGAAGCTCTTTAATTAGCTCTCATTTGTCTTTTTTGGCTTTTGTTGACATTGCTTTTGGCGTTTTAGTCATGAATTCCTTGCCCATGCCTGTGTCCTGAATGGTTTCACCTAGGTTTTCTTCTAGTGTTTTTATGGTATTAGGTCTTATGTTTAAATCTTTAATCCATCTGGAGTTCATTTTTGTATAAGGTGTAAGGAAGGGATCCAGGTTTTCCAGCTTTCTGCATATGGCTAGCCAATTTTCTCAACACCATTTATTAAATAGGGAATCCTTTCCCCATTGCTTGTTTTTGTTAGGTTTGTCAAAGACCAGATGGTTGTAGATGTTTGGCCTTACCTCTGTTCTGTTCCATTGGCCTATATTTCTGTTTTGGTACCAGTACCATGCTGTTTTGATTACTGTATCCTGTAGTATAGTTTGAAGTCAGATAGTGTGATGCCTCCAGCTTTGTTCTTTTTGCTTAGGATTATCTTGGCTATGTGGGCTCTCTTTTGGTTCCATAAAGTTTAATGTGTTTTTTTCCAATTGGAATTTTTTTGTTGCATTCTCATGAGTAGACTTGAGTTCTGGGTATTTGGCAGGAAAACTACAGAGGTAAATTTTCATTTTCACTGCATCACATCAACAGCACACACTCTCAACATGTTAATGTTCAATACGTGGCTGAGATATTATTGCTCAGATTTCCTAACTGTAAATTTACTGTTTTTTCTTTCTGTTTTCATACTCTTTTTCGAAAGAAAGTTGCTATGTACTCCATATACTTAAACAGAGGGAGGCAACCTCCGGCTACTTCAGGGCAAGACATCTAAGTAAATTATTTGGAATTCTTCTACTCAGAAGATGTGTCTTGTTCTTCCTAATATTTATGTATTTAATGATTTATTAAATTATTAAGTCAATGTAGACTAATCCAAAATCTTGATATATATTTGATTGCTTGTTCCAACTTTCACCAATTAGAGTTCTTGTGTCATAAACCTATCTCTCTTTCTCTGTCTCTCTGTCTCTCTCTGTCTTTCTGTCTCTCTCTGTCTCTGTTTCTCTTTTAGCCCTTTCTTACTTTTTGGCACTACAAAATGCTTCAGGCTCATATTGTGTTTTTTATTTCCTGCCCCAGCGCCTGAATCAGCCATTTCTCTAAAGTAGCCTGTCTGTTTTATTGAAGAATTGTAATGCAAACTAAGATATAGGCACTAAATGTGCTTAATAATACTGGAATATTATTGCTTCTAGGCCTTCTTACCTGTCAGAGCAAGGAATATATGTTTATATAGTAACCAAGTGTATATACACATATGTATAAATGTTTATGTGATCACCTCCATCTGTAGTGAAGTAACCACAAGTTCTTACTGATGTCTCCAATTCAAACCCCTAACTGCATGGATCATTCTAATCTCCTTTCTTCCTTCTCTGTAACCTCCCACTCCAACACTGAGAAGACTCCAGATGGCTCCCAGCAACCACCATCCATACATCTAAACTTTCAGTTCCAGCATACTTGTATAGAAGTGTTAAGTTACACCACTCTGGTAAATAACTATCTCAACTACAATATAGCACTTATGTAAAGTTTCTTTTAGTCTTACAGACTCCACTTATTTGCACAGTTACTTAGGTCAGTCCCTTTTCACTCCACCCTCTTTGGTTGTACATACATTTGAAATACTGTTAGATTGCTTTTATCATGTTCTGCATTCTATCCTGGTACCCCACAGTCTCCTGATTGAGTTTTTACATAGTTGCACACTTTGAGTCTCAAAGTCCTCTGTGTTTTGACAAACGAAGAGCATCGTGCATCTATGCACAACCTTTAAATGTTCCCTGCCCTTTACCTCTTCAAGCTTTCTTCTCTCTCCTGAACCATTAAGAATCACAGAAATCTGCCTTTCCCAGAATGTTATGTAGTTGAATCACACAGTAGATAGCCTTTCCAGACTAGCTTCTTTCACTTAGCACTATGCATGGAAGATTAATTCACACCTTTGCATGAGTTGCAAGTTCATTTCTGTTTATGCTGAATAATATTCTATTATATGGATGTCACAGTGTGTTTACCCATTTCCCTATTGAAGAACATCTTGGTGGGTCCCAGTTTTGGGTGATTGAGAATACAGCTGCTGGAAGCATTCACATGCAGCTTTTTATATGAACATAATTTTTCAAATTAATAGGGTAAATATCTAGAAGCACTATTGTTGGATGACACAGTAAGACAATGCTTATACTTTCATAACTTATTAACTGCTCAGCTGTCTTCCAAAGTTACTGTACCATTTTGAATTCTCACCCACAATTAATGAGAGTTGCTGTTCCTCCACATTCTCACCAGCAATTGGCGATGACAAATTTTAAATCTTGGTCATTCTGATAGGTGCACAGTTATATCTCATTGTTCTAATGTGCATATCCTGAAAGAAAAATCATGTTGAATCTCTTCTCATATGTTTATTTGCCATCTGTATATATTCTTCAGTAAGATGTCTGTTCAGATCATTTGCTCATTTTAAAAACTGGGCTGTTTCCTTTCTTGTTGTTTAGTTGTGTATTTGTGTTATTTTTCTAAAATTTTTCATCAGACTTGTGTTTTGTGGCTTGTCTTTTGTTTTTCTTAGATTATCTCACAGAGGAAAAGTTTTTAATAAAGCCCAAATCAATTTTGATTTATGGATTAGGCTTTCAGTGCTGCATCTAAAAATTGTCACCAACCCAAAGGTAACAAATTTTCTACTATACTGTCTTCCAGATGTTTTGTTAGTTTACATTTTACATTTAGATTTATAGGTTTTGAGACAATTTTTGTGAAAGGCTTAAGGTCTGTGCCTGGGTTTGTATTTTTGCATACAAATGTCCAATTGTTACAACATCTTTTGAAAATGTTATCTTTCTTCATGGAATTTCCTTAGTTCCTTTATCAAAGATCAATTATTTACTTATTCTTTTTGAGATAGAGTCTAGCTCTGTCACCCAGGCTGGAGTGCAATAGCAAAATCTTGGCTCACTGAAACCTCTGCTTCCTAAGTTCAAGCAGTTCCCCTCCCTCAGACTTCCCAAAAGCTTGGATACAGGCACTTGCCACCATGCCCAACTAATTTTTGTATTTTTAGTAGGGATGGGGTTTTGCCGCATTGACCATGCTGGTCTCAAAATCCTGGCCTCAAGTGATCCACTCGCCTCAGCCTCCCAAAGGGCTGGATTACAGGCATGAGCCACCAGATTCCACCTAAAGATCAATGATTCATACTGTTGTATATCTATTTTTGAGCTCTTGATTCTGTGCCCTAGATCTATGTGTCCCTTCTAGCATTGTAGTCAACCTAGATATAGATTTGAGTTTTCCAACTTTTTGTTTTTAATTTTCAAAATTGTGGTGAATATTCTAGGTCTTTTGCTTCTCATATGAAATTTTTGAACATTTTTCTTAATATCTACAAAATAGTTTGCTAGGATTTTGATTGAGATAGCGTTGAATCTATAGATCAGGATGGGAAGAATTGATACTTTAATGACAGTTTTTCAATTCATAAACATAATTCCATTTGTTATATATTCATCTGTTTATATCCTCTTTGATTTGTTTTATGAATGTTTTATATTTTTTTCTGTGTGTAAATCTGATTCTTTTTTTTTTTCCTTGAAGATTTACACTTACATGTTTATTTTTGGGGAGGGAATAAAGAGTATTGCATTTCAAAATTTTAGTTCTAATATTTTATTTTTGGTTTATACAAAAGTTATTGACCATTGTATATTAACGTATATTCTGCAATTTGGTTATACTATCTTTTAAAAGTGTTGAGAAATTTTTTGTTTGTTTTTGCTGCTGTTGATTCTTTGGATTTTTCTTTAATGTCATCTACAAATATGGACAGGTTTATTTCTTCCTTTCTCTGTAGTATGCATTTTATTTAATTTTCCTGATTTATTGCAGTAGTTTGAGCTTCTGGTACAGTAATAAATAGGCATGGTGAAAGGGATATTTTTGCTTTTTTAATCTTAGAGGAAGGGAGGTGGAGTTTGTTTTCTCACCAGTAAGTATGATGTAACTGTTGATTTTTTGAGATGTTATTCATCAAGTTAAATGTATCCTCCTTTTACTCATAGTTACTGAGAGACATTTTAAAAATCATAAATGGATATTGGATTTCATCAAATGTTCCTTCTCTTCCAATTGATCACATTTTTATTCTTTAGCTTGTTGATGTGATAGATAACAAGATTGATTTTCAAATGTTGAATCTACTTTGCATGACTAAAATGAATCTAACTCTGTAATAGTGTGTGATCCTTTTTATACATTATTGGGTTCAGTTTATTAATTTTTTTGAGGATTTGTGCATCTATATTTATGAGATATATTGTTTTTTTCCTTCTTCATGTAATCTTTTTTAATGGTTCAGACGTTACGGTAATGCTGATCTCATGGAAACAATTAGGACATGTTTCCGTTGCTTCTGTTTATTGGATGATATTGTGAAGAATTGGCATTATTCTTCTTGAAATCTTTGCTATAATTCACCAGTAGAACCACCTGGGCTGGGTGCTTTCTGTTTTAGAAAAGTGTTAATCACAGCTAAATTTCTTTAACATGTGTAGAATCATTCTAATGATCTATTTATCTTGTGTGAGCTTGCTACTGTGTTTCTTTCAAGGATTTGTCCAAGTTATCCAATGTGTGGCATAGAGTTGTTTACAGTATATTTCATTATTGTTTTAATTTCATGGGATTAGTAATGATGAACCTATCTTTTGTTTCTGATATGGGACATTCATGTCCTCTCCTTTACTTCATTAGCCTGACTGAAGTTTTATCCATTTTATTAATGTATTCATATAACCAGGTTTTTATGTTGTTAATTTTCTTTATTATTTTTCTGCTTTCAATTTCATAGATTTATGCTCTACTTTTTATTCATTTTTTCCTGGTTGTTTGGCTTTGAATTGCTCTTGTTTCTCTAATTTACTAAGAAGGAAGATTAGGTTATTGAGTCAGATCTTTTGGTTTCCTTATCTAACACTGGTATTTAATACTATATATTTTCTCTAAGTACTGTTTTACCTTAATTCCATGAATTTTTGATAAGTTGGACTTTTATTTTTATTTTGTGCCAAGTATACACACTTTTTACTTTTCTTGAGACTTATTCTTTGACCCACATGTTATTTAGAAAAATGTTTAGGTATTTTTCAACTATCTTTCTTTTATTGGTTTCCGATTTAATTGCATTGAAGTCTAACATATTTTGTATGATTTCTGTTTTTAAAAGTTGCTAAGGTGTTAGCTTTGAATGTTGTCTATCTTGGTGAAGGTTTCATGTAAGTTTGAAATCAGTAATGCAGTTCAGATCATCTGTATTATTACTGGCTTTCAGTCGACATGATCTGTCAGTTACTGAAAAAAAGATATTGAAATCTACATTTCTAAATTTATCCATTTTTTTCTTTCAATTTTATTACATAATATTATATCAATTTATAATGCAGGTACCTTATAACAAAGTATTCCAAATACTTCTCTTATGACATTGTCGTCACTTATATTTATTCATCCTGAGTGTTTCCCTTTTTCTACCATTTGATGATATGGGACAAAGATGGTGGTCTAAATCCAGGAAGAGTGCCCTTTCTAGACACCAAGTCTGACAGTGCTTTGACTTGTGTTTTCCAGCCTTTAGAAATGTTAGACATAGTTTTTCTATTTTGTAAGTCACCCAGACTGTAGAATTTTTATAATGGCAGCCAGACTAAGACATCTATAACCTGTACTAATCTAACACATTGTTGCTATTATTACTCTAAACAAACCATTACATTTTAGATCAATTAAAAACACAAAAGTATTATTTTACTTTCACTATTTCTTTTTAATCACTCTTTTTTGTTATGTAGACCTGAGTTTCCAACCTACATGACTTGTTATCTTTCTAAAAACTATTTTTTCTTTCATTAAAGATGAGTCTGATGGTGATAGTTTCTCATTTTTTTAATGAAAAATAATACTTGTATATATTTATGTATGCAATGTGATTAATACTGTATGCATTGTGGAATGATTAAATCAAGCTAAATAATATGTCCATCACATCACATACTTATTTTTTTGTGTTTAGAACATTTAAACTCTACTGTTTTAGTAATTTTAAATATACAACACCATATTATTAACTAAAGTCACTGTGTAGAGCAATCCATTACTAGCATTTATTCCTCCTGTATAATTGAAATTTTGTACCCTTTGACCAACATCTCCCTTTTACGTTCTCCCCCACCCCCAACCTCTGGTGATCACAATTCATTTTTCTACTTTTATAAATTCATCTTTTTCACGTTTCACATATAAGTAAAATAATGTAGTATTTGTCTTTCTTTGTCTGGCTCATTTCATTTAGCATAATGTCTTCCATGTTCTTCCATGTTGTCACAAAACATACAGTTTTTTTTTTATGTCCAAATAGTAATATATTGTGTATATATATGCCACTTTTTCTATATCAATTTATCCATCAATGGGCATCTAGTATTTCTTCTATATCTTGGCTATGGTATACAATGCTGCAATAAACATGAGAAGATAACTCTTTAATAATAATGATTTTAGTTCCTTTGAATGTATACTCAAAAGTGGAATTTCTGGATCATATTGTAATTCTATTTTTAGTTTTTTGAGAGACTTCCACACTAATTTTCATAATGACTATACGAATTTACATTTCTGCCAACAGCACATTTTTGTATCTCATAAATATAGATGCAAAAATTCTCAACTCTTTTCTCCATGTCATCACCCACACTTATCTTCCATCTTTTCAATAATAGCCATTGGCCCAAACAATGATTTCTTGGATATAACCTTAAAGGCTCAGAAAACCACAACAAAAAGTAGACAAATGAAATTGCAACAAAAAAAAACTTCTACACAGCAAAGGAAACAACTGACAGAGTGGAGAGGTAACCCATAGATTGGGAGAAAACATTTGCAAACTGTATACCTGTTAAGGAGCTAATATTAAAAGAAAAAAAGGACCTTAAATACATTAATAACAAAAAAGCTGATTTAAAAATGGCAAAGGAAATGAATAGAAATTGCTCAAAAAAAGATACAAAAGATGTATGAAAAAATTATAAACATTACTAATCACCAGAAGAAAAATGCAAATAAACCCTTGATATTACCTCATACCTGTTAGAATCGTTAGTATCACATTTTGTTTTTTAAGAGTCTTTAATTCTCCTTAAGTTTATACAGATAATTTTGCTAGATACAGGAGTCTAGATTGGTAAATTCATTTTCTTTCAAAATGTTAAATATTAAATATTTTATTCCTGTCTCTTTTCCTTCATGGTTTCTGATGAGAAGTCCTTTGTAATTCTTATCTTTCTTCTTTAGATAAGGTTCTCATCCACAGCTTCTTTCCAGACTGTGTTTTCTTTTTTTTTGTCTTGGATTTCTGCAGTTTGAATATGACAAGACTTGTAATTTTTTGGCAATTTATCTTGTGTGATGTTATTTGAGGTTCCCTGGATCTGTGGCTTGGTATCTGCTGTTAATTTTGGAACATTTTCTGGCACTATTACTTCAGATATTCCTTCTGCTAAGTATTCTCTTTCTGGTATTCAAATAAGCATAAACTATAGCTTTATAAATTATTTTATTCTTGAATTTTCCATTTTGCATCTTCTACTTATTTTCTTCTTTGAATTTAAGCTTGTGAATTCTTTATTCACCTATATTCAAGCTCAATTATTCATTTATAAGATGTGTGTAGTCTAATTATGATCTCTTCAAATGCTTCATTTCTGTTAGTGTTTTTTTTAAAATTGGAACATTTCTTCTGATTGTTTATTGGATGTAAAATTACCTGTCTCTACTTACATTACTCATCTAATATTGCATGTTATGTACTTTTTCCATGATAACTCTTAACATATTAGAGTTTTATATTTTCTGACTGATAATTCCAATACGTGTGCTGTATTTAAGTTTGGTTCTAATATTTGCTTTTTCTTTTAACGTCTTGTGTTTTCTTTCCTTTGGCATGCCCTGTGGTATATTATTAAAAGTTGAACATCTATAAGGTAATGACCACTGAGTGTGAATGTGTTATGTTAATTGATAGAAAACAGGTTGTTTTTTATTGGGTTTAATTGGGTTGTTTTCTGTAGCAATAGGTTCCTGTTGCTGCAAAGATGCTGGATTGTCATCAGGTGAAAAGTCATACAAACACAATTATTTCCATGTGCCTTCCTTTCTTTCAAGGAATAACTACTCTCAAGTTTCACCCTAATTTTGTTCACTTTCCAGTGTCTTCAAATGTTTTCAAATTTTTAATATTATTGTCCAGGGTTTATAATTATTATCAGCAAGAGGGAAAGTCTAATAAAAACTACCATTATTTGTTACTCTGTGCCTTTAACAACTCAAAAGCAATACCACTGTCTATTTACCTTCATTTATTTTATTATGTTTGAGAACAGATGCACATTCTCAGACCATGCTCATTAATGGTATTTCATTAATCTACAGTAATGATAATTTTTGATAAAATTTAATTGCTGACTTGGAGCCATTTGTTGATGTCTTCAGTCACCACGGAACTATTGTGTGTCATTGTTTTGCTTATCTCTTGGTGGAGCCTTTCAAACTCCCCTGTTATGGAGGAAATAATTTTCAGCTTTTAGTAACTTTGTCTACACTTAGGCAAGCACTTCTTACTAAGATGAGTAGGCACAGTAAATCCTGCTCTCTTTCCTTCATTTGGTTACTGTTACTCTTGCCAATAAGTGGCATCCAAACAGCAGATTCATATGTAATGCCTTTGTGCAATTATTGTTGTATTGTAGTCCTGAAACCCATTATAATGTAGTTTTCATATTTTTGTAATGTGGTAAACTTTTAGTTTAGTAATCTAAGCCCAAGTATCTTGCAGCAAATCTATTGTTTGTTAAAAAAAAAACATAAAAATACAAGCATATCTCATATTTATTGAGCTTTACTGTGCTTTGCAGGTAATGCCTTTTACAAATGAAGGTTAGTGGAAATCTTACCACAAGCAAGTCAATTTTGGTGCCATTTTTCTAGCACTATGCATTCATGTTTGTGTGTCGCTGTTTGTTAATTCTTGCCATATTTCAAACTTTTTCATTATTATTATATGTATTATAGTGATTTGTGATCAGTGATTTGTGATGTTATTATTGTAATAGTTTTAGAATGCCACGAACTGCCCTCCCATATAAGTTGGTGAACTTAATTGCTGTGTGTGTTCTCCTGCTCCCCCTAATGAGCTATTGCCCCATGTCTCTGCCTCTCTTCCCTAGTCCCTAGGCCACAACAATATTAAAATTATGCCAATTAATAACCATGCAATAGCCTTTAAGCATTCATTTCAAAGAAGAGTTGCATGTTTCTCACTTTAAATCAAAAGCTGGAAATTGTTAAGCTTTATGAGGTAGGCATGCTGAAAATTGAAACCAACTGAAAGCTAGGCCTCTTTTGCCAAACAAATGGCTAAGCCATGAATGCTAAGGAAAAGTTCTTGAAGGAAATTAAAAATGTTGATCCAGTGAACACATGCATGATAAGTAAACGAGCACTGCTTACATGAAGAAAGTTTTAGTGGTCTGAATAGAAGACCAAATGACCCACAACATTTCATTAAGCCAAAGCCAAATCCAGAGCAAGGCCCTAACTTTTTTCAGTCCTGTGCAGGTTGAGATGAGGACACTGCAGAAGAAAAGTTGGAAGCTAGCAGAGGTTGATTCATGAGGTTTAAGGAATGACGTCAGCTTCATAACATAAAAGTACAAGGTGAAGCAGCAAACTCCAATGTAGAAGCTACAAAAAGTTGTCCAAAAGCTCTAACTAAGATAACTGATAAAGGTTGCTATGCTAAACAACAGATTTTTCAATGTAGATTTTTAAAAATCCTTTCATTGAAAGATGATGCTATACAGGACATTCAGGGCATTCTTTAAAAAAAATTATTTCCATAGGGTATTGGAAACAGGTGGTGTTTGATTACATGAGTAAGTTCTTTAGTGGTGATTCTTGAGATTTTGGTGCACCCATCACCTCAGCAGTATCCAATACACCCAACTTTGCAGTTTTTTATCCCTCACCCCCTTCCCACCCTCTCCCCCTGAATCCCAAAAGCCCATTGTGTCATTCTTGAGCCTTTGCATCCTCATAGCTTAGTTTCCACTTCTGAGTGGGAACATACAGTGTTTGGTTTTCCATTCCTGGCTTACTTCACTTAGAATAATAGTCTCTAATCTCATCCAGGATGCTGGGAATGTCATTAATTCATTCATTTTTATGACTGAGTAGTATTCCATTATATACATATACATCACAGTTTCTTTATCCACTCATTGATTGATGGGAATTTGGGTTGGTTCCAAATTTTTGCAATGATGAATTCTGCTGCTACAAATATGGGTGTGCAAGTATCTTTTTTTCATATATATATATATAATGACTTCTTTTCCTCTGAGTAGATACCCAGTAGTGGGATTGCTGGATGAAGTGGTAGTTCTACTCTTAGCTCTTTCTCCAGACTGTTTCTCATAGTGGTTGTACTAGTTTACATTTTCACCAGCAGTGGAGAAGTGTTCCCTGTTACCACATCCATGCCAACAAGTATTTTTGTTTTGTTTTGTTTTTTGATTATGGCTATTCTTGCAGGAGTAACGTGGTATCACACTGTGATTTTGATTTGCATTTTTCTGATCATTAGTGATATCATTTTTCCATATATTTGTTGGTCATTTGTAAATCTTGTTTTGAGATTGCTTATTCATGTCCTTAATCCACTTTTTGATGGGATTGTTTTATTCTTGCTACTTTGCTTGAGTTGTAGATTCTAGGTATTAGTTCTTTGTCAGATGTGTAGATTGGGAAGATTTTCTCTCACTCTGTGGCTTGTTTATCCTGCTGACAGTCCTTTTTGCTGTGCAGAAGCTCTTCAGTTTAATTAAGTACCAGCTATCTATTCTTGTTTTTATTGCATTTGCTTTTGGGTTCTTGGTCATGAAATCCTTGCTTAAGCCAATGTCTAGAAGGGGTTTTCTGGTGTCATAGTCTAGAATTTTTAAGTTTCACTTCTTAGATTGAAGTACTTGATCCATCTTGTGCTGACTTCATATAAAGGGAGGGATGAGAATCCAGGTTCATCTTTCTGTGTGGCTTGCTGTATGTCCTACCACCAATTGTTGAATAGGGCGTCCTTTCCCCACTTTATGCTTTTGTTTGCTTTGTCAAAGATCAGTTGGCTGTAAGTATTTGGGTTTACTCTGGGTTCAGTATTCTGTTTCATTTGCCTGTATGCCTGTTTTTATACCAGTACCACGCTGTTTGGGTGGCTATGGCCTTACAGTATAGTTTGAGATCAGGTAATATGATGCTTCCAGATTTATTCTTTTTGCTTAGTCTTGCTTTGGCTATGTGGGTTCCTTTTTGGTTCCATATGAATTTTAGTATTGTTTCTTCTGGTTCTGTAAAAATTTATGGTGGTATTTTAATGGGAATTGCATTAAATTTGTGGAGTGCTTTTGGTAATATGGTCATTTCCACAATATTGATTCTACCTACCCATGAGCATGGGACACGTTTCCATTTGGTTGTGCCATCTATGATTTCTTTCAGCAGTGTTTTTTAGTTTTCCTTGTAGAGGTCTTTCACCTGCTTGGTTAGGTATACTCATAAGGTTTTTATTTTGTTTGTTTTGTTGTTTTGGCAGCTATTGTAAAAGGGGTTGAGTTTTTTATTTGATTCTGAGATTGCTCGCTGTTAGTGTATAAGAGAACTACTGATTTGTGTACATTAATTTTTTTATCCAGAAACTTTGCTGAATCATTTTATCAGTTCTAGGAGACTTTTGGAGGATTCTTTAGGGTTTTCTAGGTAAAAATGTATCATCAACAAGTGACAGATTGACTTCCTCTTTACCGATTTGGGTGGTCCTTATTTCTTTCGCTTGTCTGATTGCTCTGGCTAGGACTTTCAGTACTATGTTGAATAGAATTGGTGAGAGTGAGCTTCCCTGTCTTGTTCCAGTTCACAGAGAGAATGCTTTAACCTTTTCCCTACTCAGTATTATGTTGACTGTGAGTTGGTCATAGATGACTTTTATTACATTGAGGTATGTCTGTTGTATGCTGATTTTGTTGAGAATTCTAATCATAAAGAAATATTGAATTTTAGGCCTGGTGTAGTGGCTCATGCCTACAATCCCAGCTCTTTGGGAGGGCAAGGTGGGTAGATCACATGAGGTCATGAGTTTGAGACCAGTCTGGCCAACTTGATGAAACGGGTGTCTCAACTAAAAATACAAAAATTAGCTGGGCATGGTGGCAGAAGCCTGTAATTTCAGCTACTTGGGGGACTGAGGCAGGAGAATTACTTGAACCCAGGAGGCGGAGGTTGCAGTGAGCTGAAATCATGCCATTGTACTTTCGCGTGTGTGACAAGAGCAAGACTCCATCTTAAAAAAAAATACTGGATTTTATCAAATGCTTTTTGTGAATCTATTTAATCATGTAATTTTTGTTTTTAATTCTGTTTATGTGGTGTATCACATTTATTGACTTGCATATTTCAAAAAAATTTCTGTTATCACTATATGAAACCTGCCTGATTATGATGGATTATCGTTTTGATATGTTGTTGGATTTGGTTACTAGCATTTGGTTAAGGAATTTTTCATCTATGTTCATCAGATATATTGGCCTGTAGTTTTCTTTTTTGGTTACGTCTTTCCCTGGTGTTGGTATTAGGGTGATAGTGGCTTCATAGAATGATTTTGGCAGGATTCCCTCTGTCTCTATTTTGTAGAATAATGTCAATTGGATTTCTACCAATTCTTCTTTGAATATCTGATATAATTCAGCTGTGAATTTATCTGTTCCTAAACTTTTTTTGTTGATAATTTTTTTAACATCATTTCAGTCTCACTGCTTGTTATGTCTGTTCAAGATATCTAATTCTTCCTGATTTAAGCTAGAAGGATTGTATCTTTCCAGGATATCACTTCTAGCTTTTCTAGTTTGTGCATATAAATGTGTTCATAGCACCTTTGAATGATCTTGTATATTTCTGTGATGTCAGTTATAGTAGCTCCTGTTTCATTTCTACTAGAGCTTATTTGGATTTCCTCTCTTCTGTTCTTGGTTAATCTTGCTAATGGCCTATTAATTTTATTTACTAGCTTTTTGTTTCATTTATCTTTTGTATTTCTTTTTGTTGCTGTTTCAGTTTCAATTAGTTCTACTCTGATCTTGGTTCTTTCCTTTCTTCTACTTGGTTTGGACTTGGTTTGTTCTTGTTTCTCTAGTTTCTTGAAGGTGTGACCTTAAATTGTTTGTGTTCTTTCAGACTTTTTGATGTAGACATTTAGGGCTATGAACTTTCCTCTTAGCACTGCCTTTGCTGTATCTCAGAGGTTTTGATAGGTTGTGTCACTATTGTTGGTCAATTCAAAGAATTGTTTAATTTCCTTCTTGATTTCATTTTTGACCCAGTGATCATTCAGGAGGAGATTATTTAATTTCCATCTATCTACAGGGTTTTAAAGATTCCTTTTGATTTCCAGTTTTATTCCACTGTGGTCTGAAAGAATGCTTAATATAATTTCAATTTTTTAAAATTTATTGAGGCCTGTTTTGTGGTCCAAGATACGGTCTATCTTGAAGAAAGTTCCATGTGCTGATTAATAGAATGTATATTCTGTGGTTGTTGTGTAGAATGTTCTGTAAATATCTGTTAAGTTCATTTGTCCCAGGGTATAGTGTAAATTCATTGTTTCTTTGTTGACTTTCTGTCTTGCTGACCTGTCTAGTGCTGTCAGTGGAGTACTGAAAACTCCACTATTATTGTGTTCTTGTCTATCTCATTTCTTAGGTCTAGTTGTAATTGTTTTATAAATTTTAGAGCTACAGTGATGGGTGCATATGTGTTTAGGACTGTAATATTTCCCTGTTTATAAGACCTTTTATCATTATATAATGTCACTCTTTGGCTTAACTGCTGATGTTTTAAAGTCTTTTTTGTCTGATGTAAGAATAGCTACTTCTCGTTGCTTTTGGTGTCTATTTGCATGGAAGGTCCTTTTCCACGTCTTTACCTTAAGTTTATGTGAGTCCTTATGTGTCTCAGGAAGGCAGAAGATAGTTGGTTGGTGAATTTTTATCCATTCTGCAATTCTGTGTCTTCTAAGTGGAACATTTAGGTCATTTACATTAAACGTTAGTATTGTGATATGAGGTATGATTCCATTCATTGTTTTATTTGTTGCCTGTCTTTTTTAAATTATATTTTTGTTTCATAGGTCCTGTGAGATTTACACTTTAAAGAGGTTCTGTTTTGATGTGTTTCTAGGATTTGTTTCAAGATTTGGGGCTCCTTTCAGCAGTTATAGTGCTGGCTTGGAAGTAGTGAATTCTCTTAGTATTCGTTTGCCTGAAAAAGACTATATCTTTCCATCATTTATGAAGATTAGTTTCACTGGATACAAAATTTTTGGCTGATAATTGTTTTGTTTAAGAAGACTGAAGATAAGGGCCCCAATCCCTTCTAGCTTGTAGGGTTTCTGTTGAGAAATCTGCTGTTAATCTGATAGGTTCTTCTTTATAAATTACCTGATGCTTTTGCCTCACAGCTGTTAAGATTATTTCCTTTACCTTAACTTTAGATTACAAGCCTAGGTGAAGAGCTTTTTGTGATGGATTTCCCATGTGTTCTTTGAGCTTCTTGTATTTGGATGTCTATGTCTCTAGCAAGGCCAGAGAAGTTTTCCTTGATTATTCACCCAAATACTGTTTGGTGAATATTCACCAAATATTTACCAAAGAAAGAACTTCAAACTCTGAAGTTCTTTCTTCTGCTTGTTTGATTCTATTGCTGAGACTTGCCAGAGAATTTTGTATTTCTAAGAGTGTGTCCATTTTTCCCCAAGGTTTTAACTTTTTATTTTACACTGTCTATTTAAGATTTCTCCACTCATTTTTTTGTATCATTTTTATTTTTGATTTCCTAAAATGGGGCTTTGACATTCTCTGATGATTAGGTTAATAACTGATCTTCTGAATTTTTTTTCAGGTAAATAATGGATTTCTTCTTGGTTTGGATCCATTGCTGGTGAGTTAGTGTGATTTGTTGGGGATGTTAAAGAACCTTGTTTTTTCATATTACCAGAGTTGGTTTTCTAGTTCCTTCTCATTTGGGTAGCCTATGTTAGAGGTAAGGTATAGGACTTAAGGCTGTTGTTCAGATCCTTTTGTTTCAGAAGGTGTTCCCTTGATGTAGTAATCTCCATTTTTTCCTAGGGATGTGGCTTCTCAAGAGCCGAGCTGTAGTGATTGTTATTTCTTTTCTGGATCTAGTCACCTAGCAGGTCTACCAGGCTCCAGGCTGGTACTGAGGGTTGTCTTCACAGAGTCCTGAGATGTGAACTGTCTGTGGGTCCCTCAGCTGTGGACAACAGACCTGTTCTGGTGGAGGTGGTAGTTGGGGGGCAGCAGGGGGATGTACTCTTTGAGAGTCCTTAGTTTGGGTTGTTTAGTGCACTATTTTTGTGCTCGTTGGCCTCCTGCCAGGAGGTGGTGTTCTCAAGACAGAATCATCTGTGGTAGTATGGGGGAGGATCAGGCCGTGGACAGGGCCCTAGAACTCTCAAAACTATATGTCCTTTGTCTTCAGCTACAAGGTAGTATAGGGAAGGACCATCAGACGGGGCAGAGCTAGGCATGTCTGAGCTCAGACTCTTCTTGAGTGGGTCTTGCTGTGGCTACTGTGCAGGATGGGAGTATGGTTTCCAGGTCAATAAAGTTGTGTTCCCAGGAGGATTATTGTTGCCTCTGCTATGTTATGCAGGTTGTCATGGAAGTGCAGGAAAGCGAGCAGTCACAAGATGTAACCAACACCC
This sequence comes from Cheracebus regulus, assembly GCA_963574635.1. Classification (NCBI taxonomy): domain Eukaryota; kingdom Metazoa; phylum Chordata; class Mammalia; order Primates; family Pitheciidae; genus Cheracebus; species Cheracebus regulus. Next base: position 1,730 of record CAUYQU010070665.1, on the reverse strand, counting down.
ACACAACCAAAAAGGTCAGTCTCACTCCCATTGTTGCCCCACCCCTAACAGTAGCAAGTCTGTTGCCAGGCAGTGGGCAAGCAGGGCTGAGAACTTCTTCCAGGTTAACATGCTCCCAGCTGTGAAAGCAAGTAGGGCTTTCTTGCTTTCCCACACACAGAGTCTGTACATGGGATTCACACCATCTCCTAAGTTCTCGCCAGGAGAATTCTCATTTGTTTGGAATTGTTACAAAGTTCAGCTAGATGTTTCCTTCTTCCTGTGGCTTTTTCCCAGTACTGCTGGCAACCTTCCCAAGGTCCCCTGTGAGGCAACACAGAAACTGCTTCTTAGGGGACCAAGAGAGCCCACAGGGTTTTAGCTGTTGCTTCCCCTATCTTGTATTTTATTTGGCTCTCTAAATTGACTCAGCTCCAGGTAAGGTCAGAATCTTCTTCTGTGATCTAGACATTCAAGTCCCCTAGTGAGGGTGCGTGTTCTAGGGTAAACAATCTCCCTTTCCTACTTTCACAGTTTAGGCACTCACAAAATTTGGGTGTCTCCCAGTTCCTGCAGGAGCAATATGCTTCCCTGAGAGTATTGCGGGTTCTCTCAGCTTTTCGAGTTTGTTTATGTAGTAGTTCTAAAGCAAGCATTCAAAATGCAAGACTATACATGCTGCTCTGTCCAACCAAGTGGAAGCTGCAATCTAGTCCTGCTTCCCATCCGTCATGATCCCCCTCTCCAGGACTTTCTTAGCTAGAGAGAAGTCAATGCTTGTATTTAAAGCATTAAAGGACAGGCTGACTCTCTTGTTACAGGCTAATGCAACTGGTTACTTTAAGTTGAAGGCACAGCTCATTTACCATTCTGAAAATCCTAGGGCACCTAAGAGGTATGCTAAATCTACATTGTTTGTTGCCTAGAAATGGAACAACACAACCTGGATAATAGCACATCTATTTAAAGCATGGTTTAATGATTGACAATGGACATGGTCACCCAAGAGCTCTAATGGAGACAGTCAAGGAGACTAATATTGTTTTCCTACCTGCTAACACAATAGTCATTCTGTAGCCAATGGATCAAAAAGTAATCTTGACTTTTGAGTCTTATCATTTAAGAAGTAAGTTAATTTATCTACCTGTCATCTTTGTAATTGCCCACTTTCAGGTTGGGTCTCTGAGTGGACGTCTGGCTTGTTGGTTATGAAGTTTTTTCTGTTTCTTAGTTTTTCTTCGGCGGGTGCCCCTTCCCACAGAGCTGGGCCTTCCCGGGTTCAGCTGTGCTTGCTGTGCTTGCTGTGCTTCCCGGGTTCAGCTGTGCTTGCTCTCAGTCCTCAGCACTTCCAATTGCTGTTCTCCTTGTGGGAATGGGACCAGCCGAGCCCGACTAAAAGGACACCCAGTCCTGTATACTCCACACAGAGAAGTGCCGCGCTGGCCAAAAGAGTTGCGCTGGTAACCCGAAGGCTGAGAATACCCGAAATCAGAATGTCTCTCCTCCTACACGGGATCGCACCTCCTCATCAGCAAGAGAACAAGGCTTGATGGAGGATGAGTGTGATGAACTCACAGAATCCAGGCTTCAGAAGGTGGATAATAAGAAACTTCTGTGAGCTAAAAGAACATGTTCTAACCCAATGCAAAGAAACTAAGAACCTTGAAAGAAGATTTAACGAAATGCTAATGAGAATGGACAACTTAGAGAAGAATATGAGTGAATTGATGGAGCTGAAAAACACAACACAA